>JBCEWC010007263.1:0-21685 GCA_038996855.1 Solanum aculeatissimum | reverse complement strand
TGGTGAGGCTTGAGGAGTGATAGAATGAATTAGAGGGGATTAGGGTTTGATTTAGGGGAGTTAGGAGACCTTAGAAAAGCTAAAAAGGGCATAAGATTAAACTAAATTATGAATTAACTATTAATGAGAGGGACTAGATCACAGAAAACAGGGTCTCATGGAGGCCACCCAGTGGCTGTGAACTGGCTCACGGACCGTGGGCCTGTCCGTGAGATCACACTTGGCTCGGCTTCGGCTTGAACTCTCGAGGGACTTTCTGTACCAACTCACGAGGGTCCTCACGGACCGTGTAGATGCACAGGGACTGTGTACTGGGCCGTAGAGCATCACTTGGTCTGGAGTCCAGCCCCGAGCCTTGACCAACTCTCTGGATCACTTCACGAGACCCCTCACGGACCGTGAAGGCTCACACGAACCGTGAAGTGGTCTGTGGTGTTCCAGTTGGTCCAGGGGCTTGGTCCCAACCCCAAGGAACCCACTGGAGCAACTCACAGGACCCACCACGGACCGTGAATCACCAAACGATCCGCGGTTTCTCACTTAGGCTCCACTCCGAAACCTTATTCTAGCATACTTCCAAATACGGGCAGTCTCATTGTAAGGATCATAACTTACACATCCAAACTCTGAATTGAGTGAAACTAGTTGCGTTGCGAAGATAACTCAAAGAGCTTCGATTTGATATATAATATCCTACACAGTTCATCTCATACCAAGAGATATGGCTTTTCAAAGTCCATGTTGTCTAGCCGATCTCACAATCTTCCACCAAAACCATTACTTTGAATTCGGCCACTTAAATACAACAAATGACTACCAAAATTCAACAATGATGAATCCAACACTAATCTTGACCAACCATTATGAAGTTCGAAAATTTTCGAATCGTTACAGGAATTGTTTTAGCTTGATGGTTAAAGTTGTGCTTTGTGACTAAAAGGTCTTGTTTTCGACTCTCAACACCTGCAAAAAAAATTTAGATACACCTAATTTAAGGAGGAGATCCTGAGTTTGACTCTATCTGTAACTCTATTTTATTGATTTATTGAATCATTTCTCAACCTCTTATATATATGTTTTATTCATGATTTTAAAAGATGGCATATAATATTTTTATCATTTTTTGTAATTATTTTATCTTAAAATATTTATTAGTCACATTAAAAAAATTAATTGACAAGAGGAAGTTTCAAGTTGATCAAGGAAGCAGCAGGTCGACATGCATGCTTAAGCAGTTTGAGAGTGTATCTGTAATTGCTCCATAGTTCATCCATTTTTATTAGCTTGTCTTATTTTAAGTGTTTTATATATTTGAAAAATGCGTAAAAAATACTATTATTCATAATAATTGACAACTTAAAATAATACTGAAAACATGTTACGTGAAAGTATAAAAAATACTAAAATCATGATCATTGTAACTTAAAATTTTTTAAAAATAAATTAAAAAATTCGATTGGTTATTGAAATTAATCTATCGATGTCCATAAAATGGGACAAATAAGGTTACATGTACAATTCAATTAGAGAATTGCTTAAAAAGTATCATAAATTTAGATAATTATAACAGTAATATATCTATATATGAAAATGAAATAAAAAATAACTATGAATCACAAGAATCAACAACTTAAAATATTTAAAAGACATAAAAAGTTCAATCAACACTCGAATCAATATCACATAAGTAGGGATAGATGAATAATATATATCGTTTAAAACGACGTAAATGTAATATAGATCATAATAATTAAAAAATTAAAAACTAAAAGGCATATAAAAAATTTTACTTTCGAAATTTTAGCAATGTCACACAATTGGAACAAGGGGTAAAATATATTATTTAAAAATTATGTAAAAAAGTACTATAATTTACAATACTCAATAATTTAAAATATTTAAAAACTATATTAAAATTAAATTAACTTTCTAAATTTTATCTATATCACATAAATTGAGACAAAAAAAAATAGATATTAAACTCGTGTTGGCACAGACGCCAATATCTAGTAGATGAAGAAAGAGAGCATGTTGTGAGAATGAAGACGGGGTGCACAGAAAGAAATAAAGACCCACAAACTTGAATTTTATTATAGCAATAAGATTATTTTTTTTAATCAAAAATGTCAGGATCGAACTTTGATATAGTAAAAATTTTGTTGAGAGGATTATCTCTTTATAAAATACGAGCAGCCAATCAAAATCATGCACAAGATGATGATAAAGAGGCGTCCGACGGTTATTTGGGCAATATTGTCGGGTTTGGTTTTCTTTGTTTTAAATATCCTTCCTGTTCCCTCGGCATATGCTCCCCGAATCTCTCCTTATCCCTCCTCTTTTCCCTTAATAAAATAAAAATTCTCAATCCAAATTCAAAACCCGCTGGACTGCTTACATCCTTCTGTCTCTTTCCCTCTCTAATGGCGTCCTCGACGCCACTGCTTCAGCAGCATAACAAACTTTTTTTCACCTTCAGCTCAAAATATACCAACTCACTTTTCTGCTTCAGCAACTCTTCTCTTAGTTATGTAACGAAGTCTCTAGCCTCTACATCTTCGTCTCTGTTTTCATTGCCATTTCAATCCACGCGTCCTTTAGTTCGCCTCACGCGCGTTTCCACCGCGCCTGTAGAGTACGTGCCACCAGCACCTGACTTCGATTTTCACAAAGAAATCGCCAGGTTAAAAGATTTGAAATCGAAGCTTGATAATTGTACTAATTTGAAGGACAGAATCAGAGTGATTGACTCTGATAGTCGTGTAAATTCCTTTTTCTATTCGCATAAGAATTCGTTTTCTAGGGTTTTGGACACTTTGCATTTGGATAAACATGATGTGTTTTTGCTTAAATGCGTGGTTGCTGCCGGGCAACAACATATTTTTGGTAATGTTTGTACAGAGTTTGACGCCACAAGAAGTTCATTGAAGAGTGCTTTCTATGCTTTGGCGGAGATGATTGAGAATTGGGATGTAAATGATGGTATGCGTCGCCCTGGTGTTAATGTTTACGGCCTTGGAGCTGAAGAGTTTGAGGCATTGAGGTCAATGTTGAAAATTATTGAAGAGGTTGAGCGGTTCTATGATTGCATTGGAGGAATAATAGGGTTAGTTCTCTATGTCTTACTCCCATTGGACTATCTCCTATTAAGTTGTTAATTTCAACAAGCTGAACCTTGGACGCTGACATACAAGTTTGTATCCTGACTTTTAAGATCCTTCACTAGAGTATGATAGGTGAGTGCCTGAACAATGACAGTAAGTACAATGAAAGGAAATAACAAGTTGCATTTTCCTAGTGAGTAAGGGCTTTACAAACTGAAATTCGTAGTTAAAATTTGAAGCTTGTAAATAAACAATTTACGTTACTTCCTTAATGATTATGAAGTGGGGGGAGAATCATGAGGATCTTTGCTTCAAATCCCAGCAGAGGAAAGACTAGGTTATTTCTTCCAATCTACTTGAATCTTGGTGGATCACACACCTTGTGCTGGTGGGAGGTATGCGTGCAAGTTGGCCTAGACACCACTGTCATTTATGAACTTAAAAACCTTTTTATCTATTGTAATGCAATTATGAAGATAGTACTTGTGAGAAATATTGGAGAAGAATATTATTGAATTGTTGTCTCTACATTATTACATTGAGACCCTATTTATAGATACTATATTAGACTCCTTTTCCAACTAGGATACTATAATACAATCTTTTTCCAAGAAGGATTCTATATCTATTGTTATTCCTATTACTATTTTAAGTAGGATTGTAGATATTATTCTTGCTTCTATTCTTATTCTAACACTCCCTCTCAAGCTGGTGCATACAAGTCATATGTGCCTAACTTGTTACAAATGTAATTAATACGATGATTGATGAAGAGCTTGGTAAGATATTTGCAAGTTGATCACTTGACTTCAGAAAATTGATAATCTATCTCAATGTGTTTAGTTTTCTCATGAAATACTGAATTTCATGCGTAATGTCAGTCAATCTCAATTTGCTTGGTCTTCTCATGAAATACTGAATTTGATGCATAATGTCGATAAAGCACAGAGTAATAAATTCCTGAGTTACAGTGTTGAATTTTCCAAACCAAGCTCTGAAGACTATTTCATACCATAGAGTGACTTACACAAATCGATATACAAGGCTATCAAACTCCCCCCAAGCAACAAAATCAGGTGGTTGCTCCATATAGATTTCTTCCTCGAGATCATCACGGAGAAAAACATTCTTAATGTTCAACTGATTAAAAGGTCAGTTAAGAATGACAATATGGATCATCTCTAAATTGCTAAAGAAAGTCACTTTAAAACTGGTCGGAACCTACTCATGCGCCGAATTATTAGATTTGATGGCTAAAAGTGGTCACAAATTGAGAAATAAAATTATATGGGTAGGGTCGGAATGATGACACGACCCTACTGAGAAAGAGAATTATGTAGGTAGGGTCGGAATGATGGCATGACCCTACTGGAAAATAGAAATTATACAGATAGGATCATATTGACGGCACGACCCTACTGAAAAAGGGAAATTGTATGGATAGGGTCAGAATGATGACACGATCCTATCAAGAAAGGTCATTCAAGGAGCTACCAAGTACAACAAGAAGGATAACAAACATAGACAAGCATCAAGCCCCTTCTTTCATGATAAAAGCAGATACTGTATATACAAAAGCAGACAGGACTAGTTCTAGTAGAACATAACTGGATAGTTGCATAGATTAAACATTTACAAGGAGGACCTAAACAGGAAGAACATTACTGTTCAAATTCTAACTAGACTAATCTATTTCAACCCTCAAAAAGTGATGCAACCAGCAAAAGGAAGAGATAAAGAACCAGTCAGGAGGCTAAGCATGCTAGCACAGGCAGATTGCCATAGTAGTCACGTGAGCAAGCCAATTTCTCACCTTGACCCTGCAGATAAAAAGTTCTCAGAGAAGGCGACAGAGAAACTATCATTTCTGAAGGAGGTGGATGGTAACTTACATGGACAAGACTACAATAGGAGCTCTAGTTTCCTAGATCCTCAGTCAGATTATATTCCACCGGGAAGACACCTGATGCCAAAAGAAGCTTTCAGACTCGAGAGGCTATAGGAGACAACACAAGAGATCACCAGTTACTTACCTTTGATAGCTGATGAAGGATGACACGAAACAACAAGATGAAGAATGTTCACAACCCAGAAATGGAGGAGAAGAAAGCTCTGGGATGGAGGCTAGGGGAACATCTCTGCGGCGGAAACAACGGGAAGATTAAAGGGCACAAATTAAGAAACCCTTTTAGGGTTATTAATATGTTGATGTTGATCCAATCTGGACCGAGTCTTAATTTTAAGTATCTTTGGACTCACTTTGTATGCTCATTTTGAGCCCAGACATTTCCTTTGCCTATCAATAAAATCGGGTCCATGACCCAAGTTTAATTAAACAAAAAAAAGAAAAACCTATCAAGAAAGAATTATATGGGTAAGGTCGAAATGATGGCATGACCTTACGCAAATCAGATTTGAGAAAATAGTCACTGGAAAGATGGCACGGTGCTGCATAAATTAAATATGAAAAAGGATGGCACGATGCTACATAAATTGAATATGAGAAAGTAGTCACCAAAAAGATCACGGTGCTACGCAAATTAGATATGAGAAAATAGTCACCAAAAAAATGAATGGTGACCCAACTTTTGTTAATACAATCATTGGCTAGACGGGGGGCATATATGGATCATAGCCGCCTGCCGGCAACGGAAGCTCTTTGATTTTCTACCAGGACTGTAGAAGCTGATACCATGTGAGAAATATTAGAGAAGAATATTATTGAATTGTTGTCTCTACATTATAACATAGAGACCCTATTTATAGATACTATATTAGACTTCTTTTCCAACTGGGATACTATAACAAAGAGGATTCTATATCTATTGTTTTTCCTATATCTATTCTAAGTAGGATTGTCGATATTATTCTTGATTGTATTCCTATTCTAACAGTACTTATTATTAATGAGCATATGGAGAGCATTTCTGCTCAAACTTGCCTAATACTTTTGTAGAATTTCATTAACATATGTTGCTGTCCAATTCAGTTTTCTCAAAGTGTTTAAATAATATAACGGAAAAACACCAAATGTTCAAAAGTAAATTCCTTTTACTAGGTGGTTCAATTACTGATTTTGTGGACAAACTTTCAATGGCATAAATTGTATGAGGCTACTTAAGTACCCCCAACTTTCTGGATTGCGAAGAGCTTAGTGCTTGTTTTTCGAGTAAATATTAGTTTCCTTATGCTATTTTTCCTTCGTCTCATTTAATGTTTGCTGAGCTTTTATACTCCGATAAGTCTGCTTAAGGACCTCCAATTTTCTGGATATGAAGAGTTGAGTGTTCTCTTTTTCCCGTAAATGTTAGTATCCTTATGCTGTATCCCCTTCATTTCATCTAAATATTTTCTGAGCCTTCATACTCTGATATCTTTTGCCAAATAAGCAAGTTAGTATTCAACTTTATAAGGTTCACTTTATTCTTTGTACACGAGGATCTTTAGAAAATCATACAAAATGATATTCTTTTATTTAGTTTCAAAAATAGTTTGTCATCATACCTTCCCATTTTTGATCTATTTATTGGTATGTTCCAGAGCTTTTTAAGCTACTCGTGCTAATGAGATAAGAAAACTTTGTTGCAGGTATCAAATCATGGTCCTTGAGCTTCTTGCTCAGTCGACTTTTGAACGACTGTGTCTGTCCCATAACTCAAATAATTCTCTCAAGTGTGACATAACAGAAATTCATCCTCCAAGTGTGCTTGATCTTTCTCAGGATTTAGAATATGCATCTCAAGCAGCTATATGGGGAATTGAAGTTAGTCAATGCACTATATTTTATAGATGTCAACGCTTGTAATTCTGGCATTCATCTACTCACTGCTCAACTCTTTTGAAGGGTTTGCCAAACATGGGTGAAATATATCCTCTTGGTGGCTCCGCGGACAGGCTGGGTTTGGTTGACTCAAACTCAGGTGAATCTCTTCCAGCTGCAATGCTTCCATATTGTGGGCGTACTCTATTAGAAGGTCTTATAAGAGATCTTCAGGTAATAGAAATATCCTTCTCAAGTGATTTGTTTCTGCATTCCTAGCGTTCTAAATCAAATCACAACAAAGATGATGATGCCCTTTAACCTACTGTAAGGCTAGGGAATACCTGTATTTCAAGTTATACAGAAGACAATGTATCACTCCAGTTGCAATCATGACAAGTGCAGCAAAAAGCAATCATGAGCATGTCACCTCACTGTGTGAGGAACTCCGCTGGTTCGGAAGGGGAAGATCAAAGTTTAAACTTTTCGAGCAGGTAAAAATTTGAATGCTTTCCGTTCCTATGACTCCATGAATTGATGTACTTATATATATATTACGTAATCTGTTCATTTGGTGATTTAACTTGTCAATTGCTAGCCTCTTGTTCCAGCTGTTAGTGCAGAAGATGGGCAGTGGTTGGCTAGTAGACCATTTAAACCTGTATGCAAGCCAGGTGGTCATGGGGTGATCTGGAAACTTGCTTATAATGAAGGTGTTTTCCAGTGGTTTCACGATCATGGAAGACGAGGTGCAACTGTGCGACAAGTCAGGTTAACTTCAAACTTATAACTGTGTTTTAAAATAATTACTAATTTTGGATAAAAAGAGAAATTGTGGTATAATCTACGTCTTGAATATGGTTGACATTCTTGACTATGCAGTAATGTTGTGGCAGCTACAGATTTGACTCTTTTGGCTTTAGCTGGAATTGGTTTGCGTCAAGGAAAGGTAAGGAATTATACTATGTCAATTTGAAAAACCATGCAGTCTGGGCAGTAGATAATTAGAGAATTGGATTTTGCTGCAATCTATTCTTGATATTCCTGTATCACCTAATTTCGACAGTCGGGAGAAGATCAAATAAGACTTGCTGATTAGGCAATATGAATCCTTTTAGTTCGTGATATTGGTGCCATTTTGGGAAAAATCAATTCTCTTAATTATTGGATCAGCAGGAACAGTTTATGGAACACAAGATATGAGGAGAAGCCAGGACCAGAATAACCTTATGCCTTATTTCTTGCTTGCTCTAGACTGCAATCCATCTGTTATTTACCTATTATATTCTGTGGTCAAATCCAAAATTTTCAGAAACTGGGCTTTGCTTCATGTAAGCGAAATGCTGGTGCTACTGAAGGAATAAATGTTCTTATTGAGAAGAAGAATCTTGAGGGGAATTGGACTTGTGGTATATCCTGCATAGAATATACCGAGTTTGACAAGTTTGGAATGACAGATAATCCCCTTTCTTCATACAGGTACTCTATTTTCTTTCTTATTCAAATTCAAATGATTTCTTCTATTGGATCCTTTGGTCAGCTTATCTTCCATTCACGAGTTTTAAAATGATGACATCAAAATCAGCATATGTAAAATGCTTGTGACAGTAGCTTTAATATTCTGAATGACCTTGTATGTAGTCTCTTGAGAGTACCAGCTGACACTTAGAATTTCCTACTACAAATTGATGCTGTCATTTGTAGCTTCCAGAATCAACTTTTCTAAATAGCTTTTAATTATGAGTAAATAGATAAAATCATCCTTGAACTTGGCAGTAAAATTTACTTTAGCACTTTAACTTTATATACAATTCCTTACCCCCCTAATCTCATTTAAGTGAATCTAAATCCACCCTAAGGGCATAAGACCAGTCTCGCAATGGAAAGTGCATTCCACATGTGCCATGTCGACACATCAGCACCACATTATTAACATTTCAGTGCCACTTTAAAATTATTTAAATTTGAGTCTTTAATTCACTTTTTCTTTTTATTTGATCACAATTTTAGAAAGAAAAAAATCTCAAAAAATGAGGATTAATCCAAGATTATTAAAACAAAAAAGAGAATCTCAAAAAAAAAAAAAATCAGACTCCACAGATTTAAGATTCTAAAGACCATTCTCACTAAAAAAAACATTTGATTTGTAAGACACATCATCAAAATAAATAAATAATAACAATAACTGAAAATTTAATTTGAGATGAAGAAATTATAAATTTTCCACTAAAAAGAAAGCTTCACGTTCATCATAATCAACAAACACGGCCATAAATAGTGATCTTGAAGCAAGAATAAGTTGTCGGCTCTTTCATTTTCTCCCTGTTCATTACATCTAAGAATAAGCAAGCATAATTTGAGATGAAATAATTCTAATTTACTGATTGAAATGGAGCGGGGGGTTGAAGAGTCAAGAAGAAAGCTGTGAGATGAGGTGGTGGCTGAGGACAGCATGGTTTGAAAAAAGGAAAATGAGGGGTGCATGTTGGGGGTTCGAAATTGGGTGGAGGTGGAGGGTTTCAAAGAAGAATAAGGGGTGGGGGTTTAGAAAAAGAAGACGGGAGAGGTGCAGATGGTGGCTAAGGGTGATGGGGTCTAAATATGAAGAAGGGATGGGGCTGTTGGTGGATAAGGGCGGCAGGGTGGTGGGGTTGAGGAAGAAGAGTAAATAAACCTTATTGGCTAAAAAGAAAAAAAAGGTGGCCCAATTGGTTTTTTCCCTTTATTTTTTTAATTTTTTCATGCTTTTATTTTTTTATTTGACAAGTTAGCTGTTTTTCTGGATTTAAAAATTCACTTGAAATGAGATTAGAGGGGTAAAGTTAAAGTGCTAAAGTAAGTTTAGCGGACAAGTTCAGCAGGGCTTTTATGTATTTACTCTTTAACTATAGATGTTGAAAATTTCCCTGAACCTGACATTATGGTCCATGATCTGAGATTGGTGATGCACGTGCACAATAAGAACGAAGCCCTTTTGGCAATTAAGTACAGTCAAACAGAATCCGATTCTGATGCAAAAATTCAAATTACGGTGTGCCTAAAAATGTCCTTATGCTCTCAGTTGCTTTTCTGGGAGTATAGAAACTAATTTTATGTTGATGATATTAAACTTGAGGATTTATTTCCGCATCAAGACTCTTATTGCATGTGTGGAGGACCTATCACTATGGTAATGCATTCTCTTGATGTCCATTGGGTTGATTGTAGGGCATCTGTGATGCATAAGAGTGAAGACTTTCAGAACACCTTTATTCTGTCTAGATGAAATGTCTTATCCTTTTTCATTAACCTTTCCAACCTTCTATTCCCAGTGTTGTTGCCTCACTGCTTAGTTGATGCTTACGTGATATTCCCTCCATTTTAATGTATGTGGCAGTGTTTGATTGGACAAGGGTTTAAAAAAGATTTACCTGTGGTCTTAAACATGCCATTAGATTTTTGTGCCTGTAAAATCATGCCATTAAGGGTATATGCAAAGTGTAAAGTTGAATTGCTTCCAATAATAGAAAGGTATCATTCTTATTTGAACGCGTTAATAAGGAAATAGTGCCTCATAAAATGGAATTGGGGCAGTATTGTATGAGGTGTAAAGCTAGCCTCTCTGTCTGTAACTATAAACACACTTAGATCATTGGTTTTTCATCCTTCTCTCCAACTTTCCATGGTGATGATGATCTTATTATAATTACTCTTAACATTGTAGAAAATTCTTACTCCATATCTCCATCGTTTGTTAAGTTTACAGGATGAATTTCCTGCCAATACAAATATTCTATATGTTGATTTGCCCTCTGCTGAGCTTGTTGCTTCAAGAAATGATGTGACTAGTTTGCCTGGAATGGTGCTTAATGTGAAAAAGGAAATCACATTTGTGGACCAGTTCGGAAGCAAGCATAGGTAAGATATACATTTTCTGGGTGTGTAAGCTGTTCTAAAGGCCTCTTTGTCTTTATTGATTTGGACATGTACTGATTATCAAATTTATTGCTGATAATTCCACGACTACAAAAAATGCATTGAACACCAAATGTTTTCTGCATGAAATACTTTTAGCTCACCTACATTCTTTACTTAAATTCTGTGGCAAATCAAAACAAATTGAAACGGAGGAGTAATTTCTATTCTTTTATACCTAGCACAATATCTATTTTCTCTTCTCATTAATATTGCAATACCTTGGTCAGAATTTTGTACATTTCCTATGCAAAAATGAGGCACTTTAAACGATCAATATATTTTATGAAAATTGGAAGACCTAAGAATTCTTGTTATCCTCACAATAAAGCTAGTGTCAGATGCATGTCACTTTAGTATTTTTATTTATTTACTTAATGATTTACCTTTATATTAAAGAATAGTTACTTGCAAAATATCTGAGGGAAAAGTTAGTGTATTGAACTTTGTTTGACTAATAACTTTGATGTATGCTCCTTATGATTTACTTGTCTAGACAATATTTTGAACTGCTGTACTTCAAGAAAGATGATTGTGTCACATATATAACCCTTTCTATAGTTTATTCTTGATGGGACATGTGCCTTGGGTATAAATCTGCTCTCAAAAGGGTTTGTCTCTGGTAGTTGCCAGGTGGTTCGTGCCACCACTTCCTTTTGAAAGAATAAGGAGTTGTAAATTCTCTATGTAGTTCTCTAGTTAATTCAATAATAGGAATTCTCTTTTGCATCATCAGTTTGCTCTCATGAATATATATAGCTTCTCCACTTCAACTTTTAATTGTTATAGTGCCATGTGAAATCATTGTCTTTCTGCTTGAAGTTTTAGGATCAAGACCGTGCCATCACTGTCACTCTTTCCAAAAAATGAAAATTGAAGCATACCTCAAAAAATAATCAAGATTTTTTGAGGATGGCTAGAAGTTGTTTAAAAGTTTAGATATCAACTTCGAAAACACTCCAAAACTGGTAAAATTTGGACCTAAGAGGGTGTTTGGACTGGTAAAATTATGTTATTTTTAACTTTTGGAAGTGTTTGGTAAATAAAAAAAAGGTGCTTAAAATAAGTTAAAATTTACTTTAAAAAAGACAAAGAGTTTAAAGCTGGTGCCCCCTTACTTTTTTCTTTTTGTCTGTAAAGCCATTTATGTTTGATGAACAATTTTACCTTTTTATTCCCAATGTTTTTTTTAATAATTTTTATATTATTTTGCTCCTACTTTTTTCTTTGCTATTTTTTCTTACGTTTCTTTCTTTGTTTTTCTCTTTCTTTCTTCTTTTTTTTCTTCTTGCTTCTTTCTTTCTTCCATTTTTTCCCTCTTCCTGTTCTTTTTTTTCTTCAGTTTTTTCTTTTTCTCTTGCTCTTTCTTTCTTTTTTTTCCTTCTAAATTATTTTCTCCTTTTTTTTTCTTTATAAATTATTTGTTGTAAGAAGAAATATAGTCATTGCTAATTATAAATATAATTGTAAAAGCATCTCAAATATTTCATGTGCTTTATCAAAATTATATATTTTAAAAAATTAAAAATAACTTGCACATATAAATTAACTTATATTATCAATTTATATTGAAGTTGAATTAAAATAAATTAATTTTTATTTAATTGGTTTTAGAAATAAAAATTTATAGTAATTAGTATTTTATGATGTATAACAGCTTTAATGGTATTCCAGACATTCTGATAAAAAAAAGTGCTTAACAGCACTTGTATACCAAACATACCAACAACTTTTTTCAGCTGAAGCACTTTTATACAAACATGTAACTGCTTATTTTTAAAATAAGTTTTAGCACTTCAAAAGGTGCTTTTGAAGCACTTTTTAAAAGCTTTTTTTTTCGGTCAATCCAAACAGACTCCAAAAGAAAATTTGAAATGAATGCACTGTTTAAAGCACTCAAGGAAAAGGATGAAATGGGCCCTCAAAATACATTGCTAATATATGGCCGACTATCAGTTGTATAGTGGTTCCATATAAATATAGATATTTACAATGAAGGCTTTTGAAAAGCTTTCACAGTGAGGAGGCATATATTTGTCCACACAAGAATGGGCATCTATCCATGCATCCATGGTTCCAAAAGAAGTATCTACTTTGCCTTCTTTCTTGGATGTAGTTACCTTTTTCATCTTTTGTCTATGTGAAGTCTTTATCCTTGCTTTTGGAAGTTTTCTCATCGTATTATCAATTGTTTCCTGCAGTAGCTTTCATAATTGACTGAGATCTCAGTTCAGTAACAATAATTCAGATATGCTAGTTCTGTACTGATACCAAGCATCTTACTTTCTATTCTAGTGTCCGAGGTGGCCGTCTTGAATGCACAATGCAAAACCTTGCTGACAACTTTTTCAATACATGTTCATCTCGATGTTATGATGGTGTTGAAGGTCTAACATGGCTATTTTGAGTTATCTTTTTTAGCATATATCATAAACCCTGTCTTGATGCCGTTTTGAGTGAATTGATTTTGTTAATTTGCAGATGAACTGGATACTTTTATTGTATACAATGAAAGAAAGAAGGTGACATCGTCTGCCAAGAAGAAACGTAGACAGGATGACAAGTCACTTCATCAGGTTCTACATAATTTAGTGGCTTCTTTGTGTAATCCGGAGCATGTAGCATGTTTTCCCTGATAAGCAAATTCTTGACCTAAAACAATAAACAAAAGTGTCCCTTTTCGAACAATTTTAAGAGTTTTTTACCACTATTGAAATATGATATAAACTGTAAGCTTGTAGATGTCATGATCTCGCAATCTAACAAAGTAAGAGTAGGCAGAGGTCATCAGTTCAAGTGTGCTGCCATGCAACAACTGAAGTATCTTCACATATTTGGTCTAAGAAAAAGAATCAGGCCAGCATATGAAGGAGCCTGTTGTGAACCTAACATAAATAAATGTTCCCTCTCTGACAATATTAACAAACCATAAAAATTCCATTTCTGCAATTTCTTTCAAGACAACACTATTGCGCTGAAAATTTTCAAGCAAAGATAGCATATGTTGTACTCTAATTAATGCTTGACTAACTTGTTAATTGTTGATATTATCAACAGCTGTTGCACTTTTTGTTGTTCATTTTGGATTTCAAATGATTCAGATTGTTTATGCCCGTTTGAACAACGTTTGGTTTAAGTTTAAAAAAATGAGTATTTGAAGTTGAAATTAAAAAGACTATTTGGAAGTTTGATTTGCAGAAACATGTATGTCCAAATGTCAAACTTGAAATATTTGATTCACTAAATGTGTATAAAACAATTTTTTTTCCTAGTAAGTAACAAATAATTATGTACACTCCAAAGAAGAAATGTTCAAATGAAAGATATGAGGCTAAACATAATTAACTCTTTATAAATTATACGAGCTTATTTGCAGCTGAGAGGAAACGAAAATAATGGAAATATATTTCTGGTAATGAGAGTCAAATCCCAAAGCCTAACATCACAATTTTGGAGAATATGTAATTTAATGGCTGTGTTTACTTTTACAGAAATTAGATGAGATCAGAAGTACTACTAACTCATTGAAGTCGAAATGTTCTTTGCAGACTCCAGATGGATCGCTGTTGGATATAATGCGTAATGCCTATGATATTCTTTCTTACTGTGGGATAAAACTTCCAAAGGTATATTCTTGGGCTAAACTTTTGGCCTTTGTGTCCTTACTTCTTGAGTACTACTACTAGTTACTTGAACTTGGTTAATGTGTGACTATCGGTGAACAATTTATTCCAGTCTTATTCCTCAGAGTACCCTTTTATTCTGAAGTTAGTACCCTTCTTTATACTCTTTTTATATATCTACAGATTGAAGGTAACGAAAAGTATGTCGACTCTGGGCCTCCATTTCTAATTCTTCTCCATCCTGCTCTAGGGCCCCTTTGGGAAGTGACTAAACAGAAGGTAATCCAGTAATTGCCTTTCTGTAAAGTGTTTCATTGACTTGCATTTTTTAATATACTTCAGTTCTCCCTCGAATCTTGAATTTTACCCTGGAACCCCCAGAACATAGAGTTGTGACTACGATTTGAAAATTGACCTTGAAAAATGATGTCTAGACCTTATTTATCATTGGTCATTCTACTATGTTCTTCCCTGGTCACCTTCTACCTTCGTCAAAGTGCTAGTAGCATAATTAAAATAAGTTATACACTCTTCGTCCATCCTTGATGCTTAAGAGCTTAGTCACGGGGCTTGCTTTGCTATCCTGAAAGTTGTAACCTTTTCTTTTGCTTTGTCTCTCTTAGTTCCATCGAGGTTCTATATCTAGGGGTTCAGAGTTGCAAATAGAGGTTGCTGAGTTCTTGTGGAGAGATGTGCAGGTTAGGATTCTTGGTTCCTGTGGCAGGCTATACTTTTCTGCTCGTTATGACCAATTTACTTGGCTTTGTTTTTCAGCTTGACGGAAGTTTGATCATTTTAGCTGAGAATGTTCTAGGTTCAAAAAAGATCGATGACAATGGTGAAACCATTCTTCAGTATGGAAAAAGGTAATGAAGTCCATCTGGTTGTTTGATTCTTGAATCTACTAGTTTGGAAGATGTACATTTAATGATAAAATCCTTTATGTAGGTGTGGGCGATGTAAGCTGGAGAATGTCAAGATATTGAATGATGGAATTGATTGGAATGCAGAAGCAAATTTATACTGGAAGCACGATGTGCAGCGGTTTGAAGCAGTAAAAGTGATACTTCATGGAAATGCAGAATTTGAAGCACTGGATGTTATATTGCAGGTTGGCTTAACTTTCGTTTATATGATTAGCATTTGAACATGCAAAAATTTATTTGTGAATTCTGGTTGTACTCTGGGAATTAAGTTGTCACAAACTTATGCAAATATAACTCTGTTAAGTTGTAT
Source organism: Solanum aculeatissimum (assembly GCA_038996855.1). Classification (NCBI taxonomy): domain Eukaryota; kingdom Viridiplantae; phylum Streptophyta; class Magnoliopsida; order Solanales; family Solanaceae; genus Solanum; species Solanum aculeatissimum. The sequence goes on along the minus strand of JBCEWC010007263.1, from coordinate 6,011 downwards.
GTTATATAGTTCAGTCCCAGATTGTCGATGGAAGACGGACGGTTTGTTGAAAGTAAATAAAAAAGCCAAAGGGCAAGATAATGTCACTTATACTGATAATTTCCTTTGGTCATGCTACCATGATATGGTGTTTCTGTTAGAAGGAACTTGAAGTATATGGCTTACATGCCTCATTATTATTGAATCATGCCCTATTGAAAATCCTATTACTGTTCTTTTTTGTTTTATCAGATGCTGAAATGCTCCTTCGTCTTGTTTTTTCCGAATGCAGGGTAATCATGTTTTTGAAGTTCCAGATGGTTACAAAATGAAGATTACAACAGGAGATTCAGGTTTCTTGAAGATTTGATCTAATTTGTGCTTGCTTTACTTTTTCATTATCATGTTACATTTACTTTTACAGAGGCATTTCATATTTAATAATGGTGGCATTAAACCTTGTCATGGTATTGTACAAAAATCAGTTTATTGTCTAACTATATATAACCTTTCTGCTTATCACTTTTTAAATAATCAAAAACTGATTTTGATAAACCAAACCAAACAAGCCTTGTAATACAGGTTTCCGATATTGCGCTTCTGGACAGTTAAAGTAACTTCAACATACACTATTTTCAATAGAGTTATTCTTTGCATCTTTTCACATAAACATCTTTATATTGAGATATTTGTTAAACTATAGAAAAGATGTTGCCCTGGTGAAAGCTGACAGAGTATATATGTACCTGCATTTATAACCGAAAGGTCTTGTAGAACCCAGGTACATGTACCAAACTTTACAAACATACTAGTTGTAATTACATTGTATATACAGAATTTAGTGTACGTACATTCTCAAGCATAAAAGTGTGGGGTAAATAAAGGTCATTCTGGCAGAATACTCATGACCTAGGTTCTATAAGGCCTGAAATCAGTAACAGATGCAGGTACATGTGGGGTAAATAAAGGTCAGTCTGAATGTAAGTTTCCTGGGGCTGTATGCTAAAGTTGGAAAATGATCTTAGTGATATATATTTAGTCCACTTCCCAGAAAGCCTTCTGACTTCCATATTGGGTGAGGGATTCCCACCTATAGAGAAGTTGGAAACGTGATCTGCTCTTGGGTGCATTCAATGTTTAAATATTAATGATAGGGAAATCTTTTCTTTCTTATGTAATCCTTCCATTCACACATTTTTGTGTACGTACCTGTACATGTATAATTACTGCTACTGTGTTGGTAGAGTTTTATACTAACTCACTTAAATTTAGTGTCCATTTTTTTGGGTTGAAAATACTGAGTTTTGTTTACTGATTGTGTTCCTGTCTTCAGGGTTAGCAGTTGAACTTAAACCTCTTGAGAATAAGTTGATGGAGTCTGGAAGCTGGTTTTGGAACTACAAGATAATCGGCAAACATGTTCAATTGGAATTGGTGGAGTTATAGGAGGATTGACAGATACCTACCCACTTTTGTGAATCATGGTTCACAACTGGGGCTTGTAACTGGTTCAGGCTTGGTTGAACAAAAGTTGAACCACTCGACTCTCCATCACTATTGTGATAATGAGTCTTAATGCCATATAATAACAAAGTAATTGAGGCTGTTTGTAATTTAGTTATAAATCATGTACAAGCACAATTTGGCAACTCTTAATACCACAGTTGTATATTTTCTTTCCTTTTTTTACCTGTATAAATGTAAATAATTAAGTTCCACTAGAGGTTTCCTGGTGATTGTTGTATTACTTCCTGATTTCTGTAACAAAATCGATTCTATGCAGTTAAATATTCGTGGATCTATGTTTACTTTTATGTTTATAGGTTGATGGGAGTGGGAGACAACCTCTTTCTCTACTGAAGTTGCAGTGCTATTTTTCGAGGAAAAAAAGAAGCAAGGCAACTAAAATATGAAGAAGTTGCAGATTTTCTTTCCACGGCAATGGGCTAATAAGTGTGTGAAATATGAACAATGCATTGCCATTGATGCCAGAAGTGAAGTAGTTTCTATTGGGAGTCAGTTGGAGAGAAGCATTTTACTCCCTATTCTTCTCACGTTTCTGCTTTGGCACTTCTCCGTCCGGTGATTGCCTTTCTGGTCACTAATGTTAAAGCAATAAGGTTTAGTCGTTGTCAGAGGGCCATGAATTGCAATTCTATTAACTGTTTGATCAGAAGTTCTGTTGTCTAATCTCCATTTGAGTGTTATGTTACTACTTACTACCATTCGCACTTGGCAGTGCTTTTGCTGAATATGCTTTTTGATCCAACTAAACAGGGTCAATATATTGTGAAAAACTGGTCCACCTTGATTTTCTCTTCTTTTTTTCATATTCAAAACAGAAAATGGTTTTTGCAACGACGACAACATATACAATGAAATCCCACTAGGTGGTGAGTGTATGTAGATTTTATCACATTTTCATGAAAGCAGAGAGACTATTTTTGAAAGTCCTTCAACTAAAGTGCATCAAATCCAAGTACGTTAATAAGAAGAATAGTATAAATGTGATGCTCAAAACACAATAAATAACATATGACCCGAACGACTCTCTACCCCTACTAATCTTTTACCTTAATATGTTTGAAATTAATTATACTAACTCATAATAATTTGCATTTCAATGTTGCTTTAATGAAGAATGGTTTACAATTTATTGGATGTTATCAGGTTTAAGGTGAATGGGATAAAGTTGAATAACAATAAACAAAATGTGAAAAGTATTTCCATCCATGTGCATTCTTGTTAGCAGTGTATTCGTTTCTCTAATTGTCAGGCTTACTGAGATTGAAAGCAACATCTATTAAGTAATCTTAGGAGAGCATTAGCCTTTCTTCGAGCTCTCAGAGAGCCATCAGCAGCCAAGCTATGGAGAGAAGGAATACTTCTTGGATTCATCAGTAATCTTCCCGCTATCTCCTCTCCACTATCCTTGCAGAGTCCTAGCAGAAGTGTCATCGAATGATCCTTCCCTTTTGAAGATCCAAATCTCAATAGATCAACAAGAAGAGGCACCAAGATCCTACTCTTTCTTAATGCTTGTAGCCCTTCGTTGCAGCCCAAGACGAGGGCAAGAACTGCCAAGGAATCATCAGTTACACCAGCCTTGTCGTCCATGAGAAGATCAATGAATAGGGGAACAGCTCCAGCAAGCACTATGCTTTGCTTATTAGCATCATAGACTGCAAGATTAAAGAGTGCTATAGCAGCATCCCTTTTCCCTGCCATAGTTCCATCTTCTAGAAGTCCAACCAAAGCTGGAATGGCTTTGGTACGTGCCCCAATGATTATCTTGTATTCGTCTATCACAGACAAGCTGAAGATTGCTGCTGCTGCATTTCCTCTCGCTTCCATTGTTTTCCCAGATTGGAGAACTTCTATCAGGCTGTCAATGGCACCAGCAGACATAATCAGGATCTTGTTATTCTCATATATTGAGAGGTTGAGTAAGGCTGTAACTGCATTCTCCTGGATTACTGGATCACGGGAACCTAACAGAGTCATCAGAAATGGAATAGCTCCAGACTCAGCTATGATCCTGCGATTGTCCATGCCAGATTTCGCGAGCAATCTTAGCTCATATGCTGCCTGTCTCTGTATATCTGGAGACCCTGTTGCCAGTTTCCCAACTAAAAACTCTGCCATCATTTTGACAGCATCTGTGGAAGCTTTAGTAACAGAAATGTAGTCAATCGCCTTGTCATATTTCTTAATCTTACTACTGCAACCCTCTGAATCTGAAGGAGTTAATGTAGGTTCTGTTATTGCGATGTTGTTCTCTTGGCACCATTGCTGAATTAGACTTTTCAGTGCATAGTTGGGAATTAGAGCCATATGTATGAGCCTCTTCCCACTTTTTGGACATGTGTGGTGCCCTGAATTTATCCACTGAGCGATTGAATTTCTATCGTAAGTATGCCCGGATGCTAATATGACTGGATCCCTTATCAAGTCAAGTGAAATTGGGCAGCATAATTCATCAGGGATGTCGGAAACCAGTGAGTAACTCGAGGAGGGTTGATCAGGAAGAACATTTACCAATGCTGACTGCTTTAAATTTTGCTTAATCATAAGGTGTTCTTCTTCCAAAATTGCAGTTTTTGACAGGGAGATCAAGGATATTAGGGTGTTGATATTTGAGACGGGGATAAGACCACCTGTGCCTGCCTGTTTCTCAGCTTGTATCTCTAATTTTGAGATCTCTTCCTCATAGTCTAACGAGCTGCTCAAACCAATGCTATTGAAACTCTGTTTCACTCTCTCAAAGTCAATGAGGCCTTTGTTCTTGCTTTTCCTGTCACAGTTAGTAGCCATCAACTGGAGAATCTCATCCCTTTTCTGAATGTCTCGGGGATCAATGAACAAATTAGCCCTTTTCGCCTGCTTGTGAAGTAGCTCCACTTGCTCCTTGGTGTCAACAGTCACATTAAGCAACCTCAGAGGTAAAATGTCAAGTGCGTTGTCCATCTCCTTGATGAGTGCATGAAATTGGTTGGAAATAAATTCTGTTTGTATGAGGTTCCAGCAAGAGCTTCCTTCTTTGCAACTTTCTATGAGGAGCTTTACCTTTCGTATGACACAGGAAAGTTCAGCCAAGGAGAGAATGGAGGATGGTGTAAGTTGTGCAGTGGATGATGTTTCTTGAATTTCTTCAAACAATGAAGAAAGAATCTTGATCCTTCTTACCATTGTTGAAATATTTTTCATCTGTACAAATGGAAGCTTTTCCATTGAAAAGACTTCGTTAGAGATGTGAGTAAGTGCTTCTAGCAAATTCCCAGTTGGGAGATATGCTGAGGAGACCATGAGTTCATTCATGCTTGGACGCGTTGCTGTTTCATGACTTGCTAATATTTAAGTTGTTAGTTGCAGAAACTTTCAAGTTAAAAAGTCATGGACTCGTGACTTTTTCTACTTGTCTCTTCTGTGGGCAACAGTTAGATGGCTGGTTGAAGGCAAAAGCTAAAGTCTTAAATTGCTGCCACTTGGAGGACATTCTAGGCTGCAGGTTTCAATATATTACCCTCTGCCACATTGCAGAAATAATTTAATTTTAAAATATTACAAATATCTAATAGATCATAAATTTCAAGTCTTTTTTTTTTCTTAAACACTCTGCTATGTTAAAGAGTACCATGGAGAGGCGAATTTTATATTATTCAATAATATGCAAATGTCAGAGGGATCCCGTGTAAATGCTTCCGTCTACTTTCTTATTCAAACATCCCCTGGATTTATTTAATTCCACGTTGTGTTGTCCTTTTCTAGCCTGCTAAAACTGGATTTTTTTGCTTTACATCTAAAATTTGTCTAACTATACTTGTAGTCATTTTGTGAATTTTATGGATTTTTCTTATTCTAGCCCATCATCCATAACTTTCAGAGGTGATTTATAACACGTGAGGATGGGTATCATAATTCGTGAGGTATTCCAACGGTTTCAGAAAAAATAATTTACTTTAAGATTATATGTTAGATATGCAGAGGGAGTGTTTATATTTTGGCACTTCAAAAAGCTTTTGGATGGGTTAAAGGACGGATGTTATTTCAAGTGAGGAAGAATATAACATTTTCAATCTTAAATGACAAATTATCAAGTTTGAGTTTTAAATGAGAATTAAGAAAAGAAAGAGAAAAGAGAAAAGCAACGGTTTCTTAGAGGTGACAAAAAAGTTTTAATTAAAATGATTTTATGTAAGGTTCTACATCGGTCGGTTTGGTTTGATTTTATGTATTATTGATTTCTAATTTTTAAATATGTTAAACCAATAAGATATTTTTTATCGGGTTTGGTCCTTAACGGTTCGGTTTTCGGTTTACCCAATAAGAAAATACTCATAAAATAAATATATGACTTCTCTAACAATTTGACGCAATACAATGAGATACAATAAATAAAAAAATAATCAATTGAGCACGTAAACTTAATAATATGCAATATTTGACCTCGTATTTTATTTTACTTTCCAACAGATGAGTTATACATTGGAAACCAAGCAAATACATGACTTACGAGTATCGATTTAGTATCA
>JBCEWC010007262.1:0-21688 GCA_038996855.1 Solanum aculeatissimum | reverse complement strand
ATGACTTGGCCAAATTCTTCAGCGCGAACTTTCAGAGGACTTTCTGTTACACTTCACGAACCACTAAATGGTCCGTTCAATGTGTGACTGGCTGGGCATGGCACCGTATAACCACCCTTAGCCTCAAAATTTTCAGCCTTGGCTTGGCCAAGCTACTGCCTCACTCCACGAGGCAGTACATGAGTTGTTTGGTGTCAAACGGACCGTCCAAGGTTTCGTTGACTTGGACTTGGCTTAGGGGTGGTTCCAGGCCACTTCAAGCTCACTTTGACATAACACGACATGCTAGACAGACCGTTCAAAGTTTCACGGTCCGTGTCCCTGTCCTTGTCCATTTTTCTGAGTCTATCTCCAATGGCTTCCGAATTTTAGGCAGTCTCACTGTTTGGATTATATCTCCCTCATCCGAACTCTAAATTTAGTGAAACTACTTGTGTTGAAAATCTAACTCAAATAGCTTCAATTTGATATGTGGTATATCATATGGGTCATTCCACATCAAAAGTTATGACTATTTGAAGTACGCTGCCGAAACTATCCCTCTAGGCCACTTACTAGCCCAATTTGCATTCGGCCACTTAAACTCAATACGTTGCCACCAAAACTCAACCATGGCTTATAGTACATCATATAATACCAACCATAAGTAGATTTCAAAAATATTCGGGTTATTACAAGGTTTTAACAATATCTTAACCTTGTCATCTGTCCGGGTCTAGGGATAGTACAATGCAATATAGTATAAATGCATGTCAATGATACAAATCTATAGATATACAATGGCATCATGATAGGAGTACTGATACATAATCCTCATATAATCATGGAAAATAATAGCAAGTACCAAAACTGGTGCCCAAACCATTATCAAGTCTCAGATAATCACAATTATATCAATAGTCAAGTGTGCCAACAATACCAGACCTCACTCATCTCAAACTATACACATGCTCCTCAAAAGTATCTCAAAAACCATCAAATTACTACATAAATGCCCAAATAGAATCACAAGTCTTGTATTATCACATTATTATTCATAATATCTCAAATCTCAAGATCTTATCTCAATTTATCAATAGAATCATAATTTACTCAATTTTCAGCATAATCGGTATCACATTTCTATAAAATGGTATCATATTAAACTATTTACTCATGAATCAGTCTAGATCTTACAATTATTTCATGAACAAGTCTAATAACTCATATTAAATTCCATAAAGGTTATTCAGACCTACCTCAATGTCGAAACTGCACTCGAACAAGCTTTCAGTCAAACTCAATTCTCCAAATAATCCTCAAAGTGATTAATTGCTATTAAAAATAGATACTACGCATCAAGAGGTGCATTTTGATACCCATATTGGCACTAATTAGGCTTAGGAGCAAAATGATCAAAATTAAGACTATAATTCGAGGTTCTCAAATTTGGAAATTGACTTGAAAATCAGGTTCTACACGAAAAATAGAGTTCGTGGGTGAAAATTTCACTAAAATCAAGTTCAAATCGAAGGACAAATCACCATCTTAAGTTTTGAAATCATAGACTAAAAATTTCTAATTTTTGGTATTCAAAATCATGAAATTCAAGACAAAATCAAGATAAAATTCATGAAAATTGATTAAAATAATGTTAGAAATACTTAGCCAAAAGAATTTCTCAAAAACCTTCTTTAAAAATTGCTCCAAAATCTTGAAATAATTGAAAATGGATAAAAATGGAGGTTTCATGGATTAAACACTGTCTAGGTACCAAATAGACTTCGCAAACGTAGGTGGGGTCCCGCGAATGTGGAGGGAAATAGACCCTTCATTTCTGCGAATGAGGAGGTCAAATCTGTGAATGCGGAGAAGACTTAAGGGGACATAGGTAATACTCAGTGAACGTGGAGGTTCCCCCGTGAACGCGGAGCGTAGAATCAACCATACCTCCAAAAACATGGATATTCTCCCACAAACACGGAGATTCTCCCACGAACGCAGAAAAGAATCTAACTCTCCAGATACAACAAAACCAGCAATGCCCGACTAGAATCAAAACTCGGAATGGACCCTCAAAACTCATTTGGAATTGGACTTACACAAACCAAATATGTATCCATACAGAAACAAAGTTCCAGACTCAACAGAATAGTCAAAAATTGATTTTGAGGCCTCCTCGAAACAATTACCAATGCAACTCAAATAAATTAATTTAAAACTCAACACTAAAACTGCACTCGACAACTGTGAAAAATATTAGGAGACCATTTCTAGCGTTAGTTTCACCATCCGAAACTATTAGAAATACCAAAATTGTGATTCGAGATTACGAACTCTGATTTTTGACTAAAGTCAAATTTTGATTCAAACAATGACTAAAAACACAACTTTGGGTCCAAAAACTTCATTATAACTCCGAATTTAGTTCTTTAACTTCTCATAGACCAGATTTGATGTTCCAGAGCTAACGAAATCGACGAATCTCTAATCCGATTACCAAAACTCAAAATGGTACAAAAATTCACTTTTTTCAATAACTTAAGCTTTCAAAAGTGCAAAACTCATATTTTCCTATTTTTAAAACTCAGGATTTTAGTTCCAACAATACAGATAGTTTAAAATAGGTCCAAAGTAACTTGTAAAAGGTTAAAATAGTAATTTTCACAGATAAATTAAAGAATGACCAACTAGGTCATTACACATTCTATTAAGGAAACCAACTAATGGTTACTATAGGCGCTTGGGATAAGCATTTTTATAAGATAAATCATAGTGGTGGTTCTTTATATGGTATCCTGGTATCTTGATATTATTTTAGTAGAAATCGTAGTGTTTGAGTGCGAATCATCTCTTAGAAATCTGTTTTGGGACTAATGATGTTATAAGCATAAATGAATGGATTGCTATTGAAGTCATTGGCTTAAGAACTGATAAAGTTTTCAATTGATTACTTATACAAAGGTAATTGAGAATGTAATGCACATAGGAGTTGGTGAATTCATTAAACTTGGTTGGTGTATCTTGGGGTTTGTAGTATAATATCAATTAGAAGATAGGATTTACAGGGTGACATGACTTTTTTATATTGTTCAAGTTATAGTAATCGGTTATCAGGTGTTTCAGATAGAGTGTTGGGAAAGATTTGAGAATAAACTACAGACATTCAACTTAGGTAAGAAAATACGTCCTTTTGTGGTTTTGAATTTGAGAATTGATATGGCTTGAATTTCTAATGCAGGGTATGGTAAAATCAATGAGAAAGTGATTGATGATAATGCTAAGGCATGAAATTTCCAGGAATCTTCAAGATTTGAGTTAATGCTGGTAAAAAAAGATTGGATTATGGTGTGCCAACCAGGATTCAAGTTTTCGTTTAAGCCTATATTCATGGTAGTGGAGTCGTCATGGTATGAATTGGATGAATAATGAGGATGATTGCCTTATGGATTATTGAGCATTTATAAAAGACTTGTGCTTGGGTATTGGTTAGAAGTGTACTACCGGTGATGGTGAAGGAGCTTAGTAAAGTGTTTATTTAAAAAGTGAATTTAGGCGGAAGGTAATCTGTTGCTAAGTTTCAGACAGGGAAGGATAATGATAATTTGTCATAGAAAAGACAAGTAAGATCGGCATCAAATGGACCAGACATTGAGGTTGGATCATGAATATAGGTTCTCGTCTTAAGCTTAGATGTGGTCATGCAAGGTAGGTAGGTTTGACACAAATTATAAGAGATTATCGGTTACTTTTCTATATATTTGATTTTGAGTTGGGTGAAAAGTAGCGACGTATAAGAGATATTGCATTTTAAGTTGGCTTGAATTATTCATTTTGGATACGTTACTTATGGGAGCACCACTGAAGGAAATTACAAATCTACATGGATATTGAGGATTTTGAGTTGAGTTGATACTACTTTATTGATGAAAGTCATGCCGGCTATTATGATAAACTACATGGATGTTTGGTAATAAATATGGATTATATGTTTATGATACTCAAAATTCTTAGAATGATAAAGGGTTACCTTGGGTTGACATGGCAACATGAGTGTTTAAATAAAGACTAAAGCATGACATGTGAATGGTTGCATATGTTTGAGATTGATATTGATCTAATAGTTGTAGCAATCGCAAAAGCACTATCAGATTTGGCGTGAGCAATTTTTGTCTTGGATAGGGCTAGTTTCAAATTTGGAATGTGCAGGATTGGTTTGACACAAGTATTAGTATTTCATTTTGGAAAAGAGAGGGCCTAAGTATGAATTTTAGATAGTAATGGTTGGGTTCTCGAGGAATTTTTATACTAATAAAGATTTTGACAGCATGAGAAGAAGATCGAGAGGGCCAGGATATCTTGTTGGTATTAGCTTTTTGGTTTCATTGATGGAGTTATGGTGAATCTTACCGAGAGTGTGTATGATGGATTTATCATACAAAAATTATTTGACAGTTGTAGTAGTCATCTTGATGATGAGTACTTGCTCCAGCTTTATGTGATTGACGTTTAGGACCCTTGAGTTTTGTCCCACCGTTTTCAAGCTTTGGTTTCACTCGTAGTTACTGAACTAGAATTCTAACGGTATTATCTAGAGATTTGATATGTTTGGGTGCATCGTTCGTTGAGTGATAGTTTGATTATCTCTTCTTTCACGTCAAATGAATTAGATCCTTCTTACTGAGCATGTGTTGTCTAAAGATCAAGTCAGTGTAGCTTACGTTCATGAGAGGACTATGCTAAGTGAAAGTAATATAACTAAGGGTTGTGGTACTTGGTATATTTTGAGAGTTGGTGGCTTATTTAGCTTTGGTCCTGGTTTTTACGGGTGATAGTTCATAATCACTTTGTATTTATGTTAGAAGGGGGTTCGTTTGGTGACCATGTTGTGTTCTTAAGGATTATGATTCAGGTTGGTTCATGGTTATCTTGTGACTTGGAACTCACTCTTGGAATGTGGATGCTCTTCTATCTTGGTTCAGAAGTTTGACTCTAGATAATGTATTTTTTATGGCAAAGTTTTCAAAAACTGGTCCCCCTTGGAAGAACAAATGTTAACTTTGGAAATTGTATCTTAGACCCTTGTTAGTGTCGACTAAGACTATCTTTTTTATCATATGTTTGAGGATAAACATGATTTTTAGTGGTGGATGAGGTAATGACCTTAACAATCATTTTTGAATTTTTTTTAAAATTACCATTTTACCCTTCTCATTGATGGCCCCGAGTCGTACTTAATCCATTGATGTAGTTGATTTTGTCATTCTGTTGAAAGTGGAAGGTTGTAGGCATTTTTGAATTTTAAGGCTAAAGTGTTTTAAAAGCAAGTCTTGATACTATTTGAAGTTTGGAGTCTCGAAATAGAATTCTATGAGTTTCATTAGTTTTGAAATGTAAAAATTAGTCTAGAAGCACTTTTGCTTTCAGGTTTAAAGCTATTTTCTGGATTCAAGGTCCAGAGTTGAAAGTTTGGTTAAAAATAAAAAAAAGTTTAATTTTGGTCAGCATCACACGTGCAGATGCTCAGATTAGATTTCTGATTGTTCTTCATTTCAGGAGGTGATTTTAGACCTAGGAGAGGTATCGTCATATTTTTTGGAGTTTGAGGGCATTTTGATATTTTTTAGTTTTTGACTAGTTTCATTGCGATTTATTGAATTCTGGGTCAAGGAGACTTAAGATTCAATTTATGACGATTCTCTTGTTCTGAAATGTGTTTTATAATCAATTTGCACTATTGGTTCATATTTATAGGGTTCTAAATAAGTTTCGAGGATTAAAAATATATTTTAAATGATATTGGTGCAAGTTGATCATATTCAACGCAGTCAACACGTGGTCAACAACCTTTTTCTTGGCTGAAAATACCCATATTTTGAGTTTCTTCTTCTATTTCTCATTTCCCCCATTGTTACTCAATTAGAGTTTAGGAGAAATAGTTTTTGAAGCAATCTTTTGAGCAAAATTCATTGGGGTAAGCCTCTTTGTCATTTCTAGATCATTTTTCAACATTTCCATCTTTCAAAAACATTTCAAAATCAAGATTTCAAAATGGATTTTGGTGTTTTTTCCTCAAATTTCAAAATTAGTAATTGTATGATTTCAAGGTCGTTTTTACTCAGTTTTAATGAATTTTTCAACCATGTGTTCTTTGCGACATATAGAAATTAATTTTGCAATAACTTTTTAGGTTCCGCCTTTTCAAAATTTGAGCGATTTATGGACCATTTTGCCCTTGATTTTAAAACCTTGCAATATGGATATCACTAGAATCCTTGTGACATATATTTTACATTCTTGATAATGAAAAAACAATTTAGAATTGAAATTTGAATGAAATTCTTCGGTTAGAGGTGTTCATGTGCGGTTTCAACTATTGAGGTAGATTTGGCTAATCATTCTTAGGACTGGAGTTGGATAATTTAATATTCTTATGCTATAATCTATGAGATGGGATTATATCATGTGTTGGTGTTGAAAGTTCCTATTGTGTTGCTCCTGTGGGAGTTTTTATATATTGTTATGATTGTTTTGTGAACATGAGACGTTTGGAATTTGTTGTATTGTGTGCTTGTTATAATTTACCATACTTGTGAAAAGGTAATGTTTGGCATGAGTTGTGGACCTCATGCTTGTGAAATGAAATTCATGGGATCAGTCGTGATTTTATCATACTTTGAAAATGAAATGATTGACATACTGAGATACTTGTGAAATGATTTGAGAAATGTGATATATTATGAGATGAGTTTTGCTGAGGCATGAAGTGAATTGAGAAATGTGATATATTGTGAAATGAAATGCACTAAGGCGTGAAAATGGTTTGAGAGATGATATATTTGTGACAGATTATGATTTGTGATATACTTGGTAACTAAAGGACTTTTCATGGAATTATTGTTGTTTTTAAAAGAAACTTCTTCTCATTTCTTTTAAGAAGGTGTGCTTGTAAACTTTAAACTTGAGTACTATATTATTTGAGACTTGTATTGCGTTGATTGTTCTTTTCTGTCTGTGTATTGACATATATTCATCCTCATACATTCATATCATGGATCATGGGTAGTGAAACTGTGATACCATCGATATTTGTAAGAAACTAAGACACTTTTAAAATATTTGTATCTTGAGTCACTGACTGAGGCAGTTATAAGATAGCGTAGTGGATACATTGTGACACTTTCAAAATGCTTGACCACAAGGAGGTGGTAAGGAGATATGAGATACTGTGATTGTGATTGAGGTATATGGTCTGCGAGGCCCCATGGTCCCCTTAGTCTTGGAGCCATGCTCGATGGGAGTATATACGATAGATTGTGCGATAGTCTTGATTTCACCTTGCATTGTATACATTGCATCATCATTATCATCATAGTTTATTAAATAGTAGTCGATTAAACCTACTGGGTATATATTATTTATAGTCACCTCTACTTCTGCATCCCCTTTGGATGCAGATTTTAGACAGGGTTACCCTTGTGGTAGCTAGTGATTCTAGCAGAGATCCTATACCAGAGATGGTGTGAGACCCGGTGATTCCGATCTACTATTACATTATATCATTACTTTGTAGTCTTTACTTTATTTTAGAGACTGTGTCATTTGTACTATTCCAGTCACTGTATTAGATACTCTTTATACTTGTGACACCAGAGTTTGGGGAGTATTGTGACACCAGAGTTTGGGATTGCAAGTTATTGTGTTAATTTTTTGTTTTGTGGCTTGACTTCTCTCTTGGGAGTCTTATGTGGGTTTGTTTTTGGCTTACATCAAGATGGGTGATTTGAGATATGTGCCATCAAAACCTCGAATTTTGTGTCATGACAACTTATTTTTGTCAAATTTAAGATAAATTACTTCCTTCCAAAAACTAAGAAAAACATTTTCAAAAACTCTCCTCCAAACTTAAATTATATTTTTTTTTAGCTTACCCCTACCACGACCCCCTTCCCCCCAAATAAATTAAATTTTATTTTTTTGATAAAAAAATTAAAAGTTTATTTTTAAAAGATATTTCACTTTCTGAAAATTTTATCTTTTTACCCAATCCCTACCCCGACCGACCTACCTTCCCCTCCACACAAAAAAATTTAAAAATTTACTTTTTAGAAATATTTTAAATTTTGAAAGTTTTATTTTTTTTGCTCACCCCTACTCCACCCCCTCTACTAACCTCCCACCTTCGCCAAAACTCTATAAAAATATTTTAAACCTTATTTTTGATAAATATTTTAGATTTTAAATTTTTTATTTTTTACCCCACTCCGACCCCCTACCATCTCCCTACTATCACCACCCTACACAAAAAACAATTAAAAAAAAATTGAAAAAATTATTTTTTACCCTCATCCCGCCTTTTTACCTTGCCTTACACCCTACCCTCCGCCACGCTCCTCCACCCCCATTAAAAAAAATTTTAAAAAAAAAATCAAATTATTTGAAAGTTAGGTATAGAGTTGAGTATGGTCGGGTTTTGACAAAAGCCAGGGTAGAATCTAAATTTGGAAATCAAACATTGGGTCGAAAGTCAAGTTGAGTCCCACATCAGGTGTCGGGGTCAAATCCCTAAACAGTTACTGGGATTGATTTTGAATGTCATAAACAATTTTCTATTTTCTAACCAAAAGTAAAAGATATTTTCTAAAAAGTATTTTCATTCATTAATCAAACAATAGAAAATACTTTTTACTTCACCAAGCAAACATGAGAAAATAAGTTAGAAACCAACTTATTTTCTAAAAGTGAACGGAGGGAGTAAGTTTTAGTTTTCTTAAAGTTTAAGAATTAGCGAGGGACATATCTATACTATATTAAAAGCGTGAAGGCCCTTAGAAATGTTGTTTGAAGTTTTTGCCCTTCATTAAAAGACTCCTCTTTAGACAAAATCGTTTTTTTCAGAATTTTTCTAATTATTATTTTTTAATCTTTAAGATTCTAAAAATTACATAAATATTCTTATTAAATCTTTCTTATTTGAATCGGGTAGGAATCCCTAATATGTGGAAATTTTAAAATAAGTAAGATTTTGCGTATTTTAGAATTTTAAAATTAATTAAAATATTTATTTGATCTAGGTAACAAATCTTGATGGTTAACAACTTGTTTGGATGGTGTTTTTTCGTGGTATGGTATGAATATTAAGAGAATGACGTTTGTTTTGATTGTTTCATTAATTGTATGGTATGGTATAGTTTGGTTTCATGGTTCTGTAACCATGAAAATCCTCACTTTTTAAAACCACCAATTTGGTGGTATCCCATGGTTCTCTTATTTTTTTTCCAATTATATCCCTATTTAAAATTTAAATAATTCCAATTCATCCTTTATTCTTTATTAAATTTTACCCTAATATATGTATTGTTTTTGTATTACTTATTTTCCTCCTCATCAACTTTTGAAACTTCTTTCTCACCTCCCGTCTTTTCTTTCACATTTTAGTCTATTTTTTTAGATTCGTTTTTTAAATGTTCTTACTTTTTTATTTTCTTGTGTTGTTTATATGGATTGAAGATATATTAGTTTGTATGTTTTCCTACTTGATTCTATGTATTTATTTAAAAAATTATTAAAAAAATATTGATAAATTTAATATTTATAATAATTAAGGACATTTTTGTAAATTTATAAGTTACGATACAGTACCATACAGTCAAATCAAACAACAAATTATCATTAAATAGTAGCAACCCATATAGTCTATCCAAACATTGTATGGTATTGTACTGTACGATACCATACCATACCATACCATATCATACCATACAGTTAGAAATTCATGTTTTGAAAATCTTACATTAGTTATATATCCCTAAAGTTTTGAATTTCTTCTAATGTAGGAGTCCTTTTTTGCTTTACGTAGTGACTACACAATAGACTAATACTATTAGTATTCCAATTTTCTATTAGTTGAGGAGTCTTTTGTACGAATAAATTAGAATTAGGTCATTTAACTATTTCAGGTTTAGGATTCTTTTTATTAGGGATTTTTCAAGTTTGCTTGGATCCTTTTTTCTATATATTATAGAATAATATCTACTGTCAAAAGAAAAATAATATAAAATCATCTTTACACTATTTTTCTTCAATTATTATATTGTTATAATGAAATTACATATTGACTATTATAAACCTAACAAAAATAAGTGAAAAGATTTTCTTATTGTGGTCAAGATTCTATTCGGAGAATCTTTTTTCAATTAAAATAGATTTGATAAAAAAAATTAAAAAACTTAAATTGACATGGAAAAAAAGGTTTTGAAAAAGTTCAAAAAATAGGCATAAAAACGTTCAAAAGAAAATATAGCCAAAAGATTAGGAAAAAAAAATTCTATAAACATTTGAATTACTAAATTTATTAGACACTTTTAAATCAATAACTTTATTTTTTATTAAAAAACTATCAGTCAAAAGAAGTTCAAAAATATAGACAAAAAATTTCTAATAGCAAACCAATTTTTGTTTTAATAGAATCCTAAAATTTTTATCTAGAATTATAGATAATTTTCTACCAACACACTAAATTTTTCCTTAAATAGAATCTTAAAATTTTATGGTGAACGTGTCTGATATTTTTTCTTATTGTAGTTAAACTCTTAGTCAATAAATTATAACAATTCATGATTTGACATGATGCACACGTGCAACATACGTAAGCTAAACTAATTTATTAATAATGCTCCAACAAATCAACAAATATGTATTGTATTATTAATTAGTTGGCATTTAGTCATTAATGAAATTTAAAAAGGGTGATTGAGCTTGATGTTCTTGGTTTCTTAATATAAAAAATAATGTCAATCAAGCGGACACATAAGCCAATCACAAGTTGACTAAAAGCAATACGGGAAGTGCAACAACTCACTAAACTAATTTGTTAATTACTAATCAACAAAACATAGAGGAATTAATTGGAAAAAAAAATAATACACTAGAGATGGTGACCCCTAAAGCATTTAATAACGTTGGCTAGGCATCAGTATTGTTTGGTCCTACTGTGTGAGATCATCTTGAATTGTTCAGTACTAATTCAACAAACAATCCTTTTAATAATAAAATTAAATAAAAAAAAACTGAAAATATCCCGCCTTTGTCTCATCTCCGACATTATCTAATATTTTAAAGTAAAGAAAATTAATTTTAAGCAACATACTATCTAGAATGTTCGCATCTGACCACAAATCAACAGGGCAAAGGCATCTATTATATGCTCTTACGGGTATTTAGATTGCACAAAAAGCCAATTGGCCAAAAGTATTTCCGCATATAATATGCGGATGATGCTATCTTGATTTTTTTTTTTTACTTGTTATTCTTGAATAAGATCTAGAATGGTAAGAGTGCAAAGTTTTATATAGTGTGGGATCGAGTCTAGATAGTTAAATGCATATGCACCCACGTGCCTCGATATTTGATTAGTTAACTTTATTTTCTATCCTTCAAAAGGTAAGGCAAACATACTATAACGACCCTGTCCGTCGTTAAAGGGAAAAGCAATGGCGAAAATAATTGTGCTAGAAAACTCTTATGTAGTAATTTAAAAATTTTAGGCTAAATCAATCTCCAATAAAATCTAAGTAAAGTGAGGTCTATGACGATCTGAAAAAGGATTGGGGTCAATAACTGAGTGTGGATTCGTTTTTCTAGTAGCTAAGATGCAAAGAAGTCCATAGGACTTTTCAGAATTAAAATCGAGTAAATAAAATTCTCGATATCGAACTTGACAGGAAGGAACTCCTTTGGGATATCAAGGTTTGAGCATGTGTAGCAAAATGAGGGCTTGGGGGGAAGAATTTCGAGTTTTTGTCCTACATAAGCCGCTATAGTGGGTGCTATCTTGCAATCCCCGGGAAATTATAATGGGTTGAGAGCCGCTACAGCAGAGTATGTTGAATTTTAGTGCAGAAAAGTTTCAAAATCAAGCATTATTTGGCTATCTCATTTTGGGGAGCCATAGAGGTAACCTAGTGTTTTTTCATCTGTGTTCCATGGTTCTCTTCGATAAAGATAAGTTAATTGTTGATACTCAATTTTGACCGACCTAGAACCTCTTTTAGATTGTCATTTGTTTAAAATATGTATTTTTAAAAACTTTTTAAAATAAATGAGTTTATTTCTAATTTTATCAAATAATTACGTAGTTTTAATACTTTTTAACTTTCAAAATTTGTTTGTTATATTAAAAAAAAATTATTATTTTATTATAAGTTACCTTTATTATTATTATTATTAGTATTATTATTATTATTTAGTAGAAATGTTAAATAGTAGTCGTAATATTTATTTTATTATAGTTTAATTTCATTATTTATTATTTTGTTTTGTATTGATAATAGACTCATTATTTTTATATCATAAAATACATTATATATTTTTAATATATTATTTTGTCAGTTTTTTTTAAATTAATAATTTTTAAAACATGTAATATTTTTACATAACAGTTTTAGCATGTATTATGTGTTTTCGTCACATAAAGTTTAGTAATTAAAATATTTTTTTTAATTTGTGTGCATATTATAATTAATTAAATGACAATCTATTCAATTTCATTCCAATTTGTTCAATTCGTAGCCCTATTAATTCAATTCGTTTCAATTCTAGCCAATTTATTTACAATCTCTTCCAATTCTAGTCCATTTATGCACAATTTCTTTCAATTTTAACCTAACTTGAGTCAATTTGTGACTTAATTTTAAACTTCCCAATTCAATCCTATCCAATTAAAATTCAGATTAACCCATTTTTAATTCAAATCTGACCCATTTTGTCAATTTTAATCTCATTCGTTTATTCACATTGATCAATGACCCACATGAATTCCTAGTATTTTCTATTTTTTAATATCCCCAATACCCCAAATCCCTAAAACTTCTTTCATTTTTTTTCACCTTCAACACCCACCAGCCGACCCCTCTCTTTTCTCTCTCAACTCTCACGCCGCCCCTTGACCCATCTCTCCACCACTCCCTTCTCCTCTTCGTCCTTACTTTTTTTGACGACCACCGGCAACAACCATCGCCGCCCCTCTCTCCTTTTCCCGTTCTCTCCTCCAGCCACCAACCGACAACCCTCTCTGCCCTCTCTTTGTTGGATTCAAGCCACCATTGCCGCTCAACTCTTCTTCTCCACCTCACCACCACCGGCAGAGCAACAACAACCCAGCTACCCCTAACCCGCCATCGCTCCTCCACCATGCAACCGCCAACGTCTCCCTTTTGTTTCAGCGGAAACTCCATCCCCAGCGAAAATGCATCATTTTGACCAAGTGCGTCCATCCCTGCAAATTTCTCCGAATATTATTTTTTTAAATTTGATTTCTTCGTCTGAAATTCTCGAATTATGTGAAGGGTTGTTGGCTCGTAAATTGTTCACGATTATTCATGTTTAAGTTTGTTCATGATTAACACTCTATGCGCTATATTAATGTGTGGAAAATTCCTGTTCTATTGTTGAAATTTGTTTAAGTTTGAATCGTTGAGCTCAAGAATTCCTTTTCAATTCTTTACTAATTAATTAGGTTTGTTAAATTTTCCTTTCTTTACTTGACTTTAAAATGGAATAGGAGTCATTAGTACTTGATTCTTGAACGATTTTGATAGGAAATTTGATTATTCATTGATTTGGGTACACTGTGTTGTGATTGTTTATTCTCATATGGCATATACCGTTCTATTAATAGATTCTCAATCTCATCAGTTAAATTGTATACTTAGCATAATTAATGTGTAAATTGACTTGTTGATTGATTATTTGACCCCAATTTGTTTATGGTAAGATGAGATTAATTTTTTTTATAACATGTATAACTGGTATTCTAATTCTAATTCTATTGGATTTCTACTTATTTTTATTATGGTAGAATTTGCCTATTTAGAATTTTGATTGCGTAAAATCTGTCAAATAATTTGGTATTTGTGATTATTTCCTTACTTATGTGTGCTTATATTCTGATTTTGGTAAATTTTTAAAATTGAAATCTATAGTTGTTTATGGTAATTCCGAGATTACATTATTCTTTTGCCTTTCTCTCCTCTTTGCTGCTGGGTCTCTATCTACTATATAAACAAGACCTTTCCTCATTCACAATAGATACGATTCCTCACAGACACATTTCACATTCTTAAAATGAAAAAATACAAAGACTTTCATACGAAAAAAGGAGGCACTCATCTTCATACGAATTTAGATTCACGTGATTGTTGAATTGACTTATTTGCTGAATTAATTTGTATGGTGATGTTTTTCATATAGGCAAATCTTAATCCAGGTTTTAAAATAAGTCATGCATGCATGCATTAAAAGGTTTAAATGTGAACAACATGTTTAACAATTTTTTTTATTTTAAATGTATTTTTAGATATCATGCCCATAGGTTTCACAAACTTTTTTTTCTTTATTTAAAGCATGTCAAAATATGTGTTTGCTATCATGCCTATAGTAATTTTTCATAATATTAGGAATCATGCTATTATATATATATATATATATATATATATATATATATATTAAATATGGGGGCGAACCCCAAAAAATTAATGGGAGTGAAGTACGGGGAAAAAGGATAGGAAGCAAAAAGAATGATATTTAAGTGCATATATAATTATAAAAAATTAAAGTACAAAAATAATGCAATAAACTAGGCGACAGTGCCGATCATGTAATGGAATCTAAATAATATTAACAGTAGGTGGCAGTGCCAACCATAAATGACAATAACTAAATAAGATAGACAAGTATTAAAAGTAACTATCAAAGCAAGGTAAAGAGAGAACTTAAAAAAATTGAAATTTGATTAATATAATCAAATGAACTTTAACAACATAAAGAGGGAGCAAACTCTAACCAAGTAATCTTGAGAGAGAGAGTTCTTCCAAGTGAAAGAATAATGTGTGTTACAAATGGAAGGCTTGGCTTTATTTATAGCCAAAATTTTGCTACAGTAAAAGTCCTACAAGAGTGCTACAGTAGAGCTACAGGATTTCCCACTAATAATTGGATTCTTTTGTCATGGATGACTTCATCTCTGGTGATGTCATCAATGTGTCATTGTCACTAAAACTTGAGGATGAGTTCTTCATCTTCGGACTTTGATTTTTCCGACGACTGTGATTGGCTGTCGGGGAGTTTGGCTTTTATTTACTGAAGGATTTTTTCCATCTGATTGATAAAATCTCCATTATTGATTGAGCTAGCTAACTGTGCAGTTGCAATTGATTTTTGTTGTAAAAATTGTATTTGAGCGGCATCTGTTGGGATCAGATATCCTGAGTTTTGTAGAAACCATTTTTCTACCTCCAAAACGTAGACTTCTGAAGGGTTCCAACTTTTATACCACTTACAGTGGGCTTGGAGGGCTAGCCATGGGAGACCTTTTTGTCCCTCTGGCTTGTGAAATGCAAATTTTTAGGAATATATCCAAGGGATATGAAACCTGTGGGAAAATTGTAAGAGTAATGGAAGTTGATGTTGGTTAAAAAACCTTTGGCAAAAATATTCATATCCTTCACGAACTGGTGACGGAAGGATTTCAACTTTATGGCCGTAGATGGGCCACCATTGGTGTAGAAACCATTGAGGAAATTCAGGGCTTAATTGTTTTCCCCATAGGAGGAACCATGAATGTTTTTCAATATTATTTTGAAAGGTGAAAGCATTCATCCATGCATTTTAATAGTCAAAATAATTATAATTTTGTGGCTCAAATGGTTAAGAGAGTCTTTTGTATTTGGCGGGATGTATGCCCCAATCTTTGGGTGATAAAATTTTGTTAATCCATACTGTAGTATGGGTAACATAACTTTGTGTTTGCTTGTCTTTGTGAGGTTTGAACAAGCAGGAACGGGTATCTGTGAGTATAAACTTTTGGGTATATGCTGAGTTTTTTTTGACAAAGTTTGCAGAAAGGCTAAAGCATTCTTTTAGCGACCTCCTGCGGGTTGGGATACCAAAACTCAGGTTCAATTTGGATGAGCGGATATACTATATCATTTTAAAAATAGGTTGGTTCATCGGAAGAAGACCCTCTGGTGGAAGAAGTTGATTGAGGAATGAATAAAGAATGTGATTTGTCTGTTGTGGAGCATATTATGTCTATTTTTTGAGAAAAATTGTATGGATAATTGATGGGGCTTTCTACCTCTATTATGTTCTGGGTGGTGCCGACAGTAGCCACCGAGCAAGAAGAAGAAATTGGAGCGGGGCTTTGAACCACCACTTTAGAAGTTGAAGAAATTGGTGCGTGGCTTTTGGCCACCACTTTAGAGGTTGAGGTGTGACTTTGGTACGTCATCTTAGAACACATATTTTTGAAGAAATGAAATTGGTTGATCATTGTTCTTCTTCTAACGGAAATCATAACACTAGGTTCTTTGAATCCCATCATCTGACACCAATTTTTGAAATCTTCCTCTGTCCATGAGGAGCTTGTTGTCTGAGCTAGCTGGGCTTCTTTTTCTTCTTCTTCAACTAGGTCAGTCCATTTCTTAGGACTAGAAATTAGAATTGGACTCTGGCGTGTGATTTTCAGGAGAAATGATTGTGGTATGCCTTTCATGGCATAGTCTACTAGTGTTTGATATCTTGGCTGGCTTGGTCCAGCCTTGTCTGTTGAGGGTTGCTTGGTGACAACTGCAATTGCTTGTTGTTTCAAAATAACTTGAGTTTTGCTTGGTGAAATTGTTGTTGTATCATTGTCTGGTGGTTCCACTAGTTCTATTTTCTTTTTCATACCCATTACTTTCTACCCTGCAAGAATTCTCGAGTAAGAAAATTTGGAATAGAGTTTGATCTCCCTTTGATATATTCTATATAAAAATAAAAAATAGATAAAATCGTTTGCCATCTTGCAAATATATGTTTAGAAGCAAGGTTTTGTACATCTTTTTGCAAGACAGATTTTGCAGCTTGACAATCAATTCTCAATAAAAAATTTTGATTTAGCAAATCAACTTGAAATTTTAAAATACATAAGACAATTGCTAAAATTTTCTTTTTTATAGTCGGATAATTTTATTGAGCTTTATTCCAATGCTTGGATGAAAATGCGATGATATGCTCCCTATTATTTTTTTTTGTTTTAAAATGCCTCCATATCCTATGTCTGATGCATCAGTTTCAACAATTTTGAATGTAGAAGGATCCAGAAGAGATAAACAAGGAAGTTCTTTGGCTCGCAGTTTGATTTCTCGAACCACATTTGTGTGGATGTCTGTCCTTGGAGGAGGGAATTTTTTCAACCTATTATGGAAAGGTTTTAGCAAATTACTAAGACTTAGAATAAAATCTGAGATATAGTTGACACAACCTAAGAATCTTTGAAGTTGAGTTTTATCAAGGATTTGATTAGGAAATTTGTCAGCAAATTGGATTGATCGTTGGATAGGTACAATGGTACCTTGCTGAATGTTATGCCCAAAAAAACAAACATTTACTTGGAATAGGTTGTATTTAGTTTTGGATAAAACTAGGCCATTTTCTTTAATAATATTGAAGAAGGATCTTAAATGTTTGAAGTGTTGATCAATGTTGGACTGTTGGTAGAAAATACTAAAACGTCATCAATGTAGACGATAATGAATTTTAAAAATAGGTTGAAGATATTGTTCATTATCTTCTGGAATTCTGAAGGGGCATTCTTTAGGCCAAAGGGCATGACATTCCACTCATATTGCCCAAAAGGTACAGTAAAAACAGTTTTGTAACGGTCCTTGGGGTCAATTTGAATTTTCTAGAAGCCAGATTTCTGGTCAAATTTTGAGAAAATTGTAGCAGTATATAGGCGCAGGATGAGGTCTTTCTTGTTAGGAATAAGATACCTAATCCATCGAAGGGCAGAGTTCAAGGGCTTGTAATTGATGACTAAACGAGGGACTCCTTATTCAATCTCAGAGTTTTTATTGACATAGAACGCAGCACAACTCCAAGGGAATTTGTTAGGAGAGATTATCTGTTTCTTGAGAAGGTCATTAATTTCATCCTGGCAATGAATAATGAGCTCATGGTTCATTTGGATGGGACAAACTTTTGTGGGAATAGTTTTTTCATCAAAGTCAGGCTCATAAGGAAGTCTAACCATGTGTTTTTTTCTATTCCAGAAAGCCATTGGCAAATTCACACAAAGTTCTTGCTGTATTTTGGCCTCGCGGGCTTTGACCTTGGCTTGGAGGGAAGGTTCATTTAATTATTGCTGCATCCTATGGAGTGCAACTTCTTCTTTGAGAAAATTAATTTGGGCTTCTTTGGATTCTAGTGCAGACAAGAATCTCTTGATAGGAGGCTTATCAAAAGGAAGGAAGATATTACCACACTCGAATTCAATTCCTTGAGTTGTGGCCCTAAAGGGAAGGAGTTCTTCGATAAAATGGGTGTCTAAGATGACTGGATTTGTAATATCTTTTACCAACACGAATGCACTAGAATTGGATAAAGTGGAGTCGCCTATGGAAGTTCGTACTCGAACATCAGAGAGTTTATACTAGATTCCTAACCTACTGCCATTAGCAGCTCGAAAGGCTTCTTTATTTTTTTCAAAGAATTTAGTAGGGATAAAACCTTCTTGAACACAATTGAGATCTGCACCAGTATCGAACAGGACTATGATATCAAGAATAAAAGATTTTTTAACAACCAAGGTTATTCTTGTGTGCCACCTTCGGTTGAAAACTCACTATATGTAATTGAGGAAGCTTTCCTGTTGAGTGTCTTGGCTAGTCGGCTCAGGTGTCTCTGGAAGAGGGGTATCAGAATTGTTGGAAAATTGTTGTAGGATAGCACGATCATGAGCATCAGAAATGGAAGCAAATTATTGGAGGACAATATGGTCCACATCTTGTCTAGTTTTGATTTCTTTAATTTCTTCTTTGAGAAGACTTATTTCTAACTGGAGATCCTGGATGGTAACAGGCTTGGATTTTTTGGAGGGGAATCTGTTTAGAATATCAGTAATGTTGTAGGTATTTGTTATTTGAGGATGGGAAAAATGTGGGAGGATGACGTTGAGGGCTTATCTAAAGCTCTTTTGAATTGGTCTAAGTAATGCCTTTTTTTATCAGGGTCTTGTAACTCGCTGATAATTTCAAGAAGGAGATCTTGCTCTTTCGATAGAACATTGACTTTGGGACACTGCCTTGTTCAGACTCAGAAGATTCTACGTCATCATTTTCAATTTGATTGAAGGTTTGTTCAAGTTCGTCTCCCGCATCATCCGAATGGTCACTGTCATCTAACAGTAGGTGTTCTATTTGATTAAGAATAGAATCGTCAAGATTAAGAGCCTTAATCTTCTTAGAAAACTTGCAGTACTTGGCAATATGGTCGGGTTTGTTACACCTATAATATTTGGCATTGTTAGGAGTAGGAGAAGTAGGCTTTTTGGAGTTGTTGTTATGTTTTGGCGGGGAAGATTTTTTCTTTCTGGAAGTATGAGGCTTGGAGGTAAGAGCCTCTTTTTTAGGAGCAGGTCTTCTATGGATCTTTTTGTTGCAAGGGGGCAGGTCAAATTGTTCACAGAAGGTTCCTAGGTCTCGACGGGTTTGGGCCCTATCTTTGGCTAATTGCCTCAAAATCTTATCTTGCCGGTAGACCTTAAGGGCAACTTGTTGTATTAAGCTTGTGAGCTGGCCATAGGTGATTTGTTCGTAAGAGATGATATCTACAGAATATTGATTTTGGAGTTCTTCTTTGACCAAATCTCTGAGGAATTTTGGGAGGCAGTCTAAAAACATTTCCTTCTAATACGGAATGTTTCCATCAGGTTTTTCATAAATTCTTGTGAGGAAAGAATCCTTATACCATCTAATGTCAAACAAAGTTTTGCACTTAAGATTGTTTAATATCTCAGAGGAACGTTCTCTAAAGATACCAGGACTTCCTATAAAAGTTTTGATGATGGTATAAATCAACGTATTTGTTGAGTCAGGAATAGTCTGCCCGTCTCTAAGGATCGAATTTCCTAATGAGTCAACTCAGACACTTTGGAAAATATTTTGCTTGTTCTCGTCGCTAAGATGGGTATCCCACCACCCTTTAAGTTAGTCGGTGAACCCTGCAACTATGACATGGGTGGTAAGTTGGTCGGTACAACTATGGGTGGTCTTATAAGCAGTGGCTACCATAGTCATCTGCTGAAGCTTGGAAAGAATGTTGTACTCGGAGCAACCATCTATGTTCCACTCATAGATATTGTTGGCATTGTAGTTATTTTGCATGACTTCAGGTTGTTTTTCTAAGGCAACATCAGGATGGATAGCCCTAGGGTAGTACAACCTTTGAGGTCTTCGCCAATTGGAATATTCAGTTCTAACAGGAGCTATCTCAAGAGAAACTTCTTCTTCAGAGTCCTGATCTGAAAGAACTTCTTGCAAGACTGTAACCGTTTTCAAGGATGTTCCTTTGACAGGTGTATCGGGGGCTAAGGTCTGTTCTATTTCTAAAATTCGTCGTTGAAGATCAAAAAGAGGAGGAAAAACATTAGTTGTTTTGTGAAATTGGAATTCCTTAACAACTGTTCTAGGAATTTCGTAGGGCTTGAATAGAGGAATTGAAGACGTAGAGGCCTCAGAAGGCTTGAAGGAAGTAGGTGGTGCAGACAAAGATGGTGTTGACACTAGAAATTCTCTAAGGGCATGTAAATACTTATTAGTATAGTTATTTTGTTCAAGAATGTTTTTGATATCTTTTTCACTGATGTTTTCAGTGTCATCCCTCTTTTTGAAAGGTACTGCTACTACAGAGCTATCAGCGAAATTCATTGTAAATCCTTGTGATGAAGGAAGCTCAGAAGTTATTTCTCCCCCATTAAGGGTTTTCCAAACTTTTGAAACATTTATTGATTTTGAAAAAGGGTAATATAAATGATGGTAATCAACATAGGCTTCGAACCACTCAAAGAAATAAATTTATTTTTGGGCAGAATTTAAAAAGTCATAATAAATTTCATGAAATTTTTTTCTTTCTTTGCCTTGGTAATTATCAAAAAATCAAGTTCTTTTTAAATTTTTTTTGGATGAGTAAAACTCTTGCCTAAGTTTCTCCTTATCAATTTGAAAATCTTGTGTCAGAATCATTATTTCTGCACCTAGAGATGAGTAGGTAGGGGATTTTGGTTGTTCATCATTGTCATTGAACCTATATATATATATATATTCATGTTAGAAATCATGTTTTAGAATGTTTAACATTGTTTTTCACATGTTAAAAATCATGACCATAAGATTTAATGAGATTTTTAAAAAAAAAAATGTTTTAGCCTACTTGTTTTCTGTAGCACCTCGTATTTTCCATGTGTTAGTATTATTTTTATGACACTTGATGCTGCCTTGCGATATAGGTGGTGGACTAAGTTTTTCATATGAATGGGGGTAATCTGAATTGGGTCGGAGGTGATGCAATGTCCCACATATTTCAGTGGGTACGAGTCCAAGTTAAGCTCGATGATAGCATTTAAATTTGGGATAACAAAGTGCTATTTGAGTTAAAGTTTAAAGTGAGATATTAAGATACAACGCAGGGGATCAAGGATTGGAAAAATGGAGTAAAATTTACGAATTGCTTGCTTGACTTATTAAGCTAGTAGGTGACAAGTAGGTGCATCACCTACTTGGACTTTTTGACCAACTTAACGGGAGCTCTAATTAGATTACCTACCTAAGCTAAGTACCTTAATAAGGGGAAGTAGGTGCATCACCTAGTTTGACTCTTGAGCAGCTTAGAA
>JBCEWC010007261.1:0-21691 GCA_038996855.1 Solanum aculeatissimum | reverse complement strand
GGGATAGAAATTTTCGCTGGATTCCAGCAAGGGGTAGTGGCGGCTGACTTTGGAACAAAAAGGGAAATAATATTCTAGGATTTTTCCTAAATTAGAAATGACTACCCTACACAATTATTGTAAATAGTTATATAAACACTTCAAAACCTAGTGGCCTAAAAATAATGGCCCAAATTGTGGATCAACTAAATACATTTGTATAATTTTTAACTGTGTAACAAATAAATTATTAGACTGCGTTATAATTTAAAATTAAATTAATTAATATCCTAATATTTTTAAAATAAGAGTAATTATTAAAAAATTAATCTAAAATTGCTAAAAGCTATTTAAAAAAATAACAGAAAAAGTATGAAAATTTTAAAATGTTGGGCCAAAATCAGGTGTCAACAACTATCCCTTTCTTTGGATATGATTGATGAAAGAGATTGTGGACAAAAAAATTGATGAACCCAATTTTGGCCAAACACATGACCTTCAATAGGAGTGTCTTGACTATGGTAGAAGTTGCTCCTCAATTTCAAGAATTTCACATTGTTGCGTCTTTGTTGACCTGGTTTGTACCTGTGGTTTAATCAAGAATGCATCCATTTAGATATTCTTAAAAAAACTAAGATAAAACTTTATTAGTAGAAATAAAAATAAGAAAAGGATAGCATCGCTTTCATTACTTATTGTCATCCTCTTTCAATGCATGACGACAATCTTTATCTGATTTCTGAAGCAAGGTGTGAGTCCTTTGAAAAGACAAATAAGATCCATTGATAGAATATGAATGTATGTCTATTGGCAGGATGAAAAAAATCCAATGGTGTGATATGAATGTATGTCCATCAATAGGACAAATGAAAAATGATTCATCGGTAGGATATGAATACATGTCCATTGGTAGGACGGATGAAGATGATATATTGAATGCAATATGAATGACCCTCTCGGTAATGCAAAATGAATAAATGACCCTCTCAACAATGCAAAATGAATGAATATGCAGAATGAATGAATGAATGCCACTCTCGGCAATGCAATATGCATGAATGACCTTCTTGACAATGTAAAAATGAATGAATATGCAAAATGAATGAATAGTCCCCTCGGCAATGCAAAATGTATGAATGACCCTCTCTATAACACCCCAAATTCATCCTACCTAGTCTGAGTAGAGACCCAAAGAAAGTATAGAAAAATGACTGAGAAAAGTTATTGGGAGAAAATCACAAGGGTCACCTACGACCCGTAGGTGAGGTCTCGTAGGTCACCTTGATAACTTAGTAAAATTTTTCTAAGTCTGAGGCTAATGTATGAGACACCCTATGGGTCGTATATCATTCTATAACTCGTAGATTAGGTTTCGTAGGATTGATAACTCAAAAATCAACTCTTCAGAATATTAAATTACGAGTGAAACAGACTGTCCGTATAAATTTTTACAGCCCGTGGAATAGGCTTCGTAGGTCAACGCCCCAGAAATTCAGATTTCTAAACCTTGGCACCACGAGTTATCAAACAGCCCGTAAGTCAACTTACGACCCATAAAAAGAGGTTTTGTAAGTCAAGGTGCAATTTTCAGTAACCCAACATTTGAACACCCTCACTTATGAGAGGCCATTTACGGCCCGTAAGTGAATCTACGAACCGTAAATAGGATTTCGTAGGTCCACTCAGTAGTTTTAAGAGAGGTTTTTTTGTCTATTCATATCCCTTTTTAATTAAATCCTATGGCGTTTTGGACTTAATTTAAGTCCTACATCATAACCCTAAGTGTATTATCCCATAATACACACTTAAAAATTTCTTGAGAGCATCAGAGAAGGAGAAGAGCAAGGGTTTCAAGTTCAAACGCAAGGATCGACAGAGAGTTGATTGTTCTTCCAATTTCCAGGTATGCAAGGCTTCCTAAAGCGTAGGATTGAGTATGTCCACGTACCCTTTTGTTGTTGAGTTAAGTTCGGTAAAAGGTATTGAGTATTGGAGAATCCTATTATTATAATCTTTGAGTTATTTATAATTATTCTGAGTATTCATGCATGTTTATGACTGAGTCAGTGAGTTAATTGCTAGTTACATAAGATTAAGGTATAAAATTTACATTATTTACTATGAGTCCTAAATTGCATCAATCCATATGATTACTGTTGCTTTGATCATATGGAGTCCATGACTGTGATTGTCTGAGTTGGTAAATTGAGTATGAGGACCATGTTGCATTATAATTGCATATCCATCGAGCGATTTGCTTGTATTATATGACGGGTTTGGTTGAGTGGATTCTAAATGATCGTCTGAGTTTGAGTCAAAATTGCATGCACGGTTGATTTCTTTAATTGGTTGAGTTGGTGAGTACTGAGTAGAGATGAGATGAGATGAGATGAATTCAATGAGGTGAATTTGAGTTGAATTACATGAGTACATTTTAGTCTTGGAAGGAGTATTAAGCACCGAGTTGGGCTAGAGGACAACGTCCCAGAACTACATTGACAGCGTAGAATAGTCGTGTAGTTAACTCTGGCGGTTCATGTCCCCAAATATGGACATTCTCTTTGGATCCAAGAGAGAGATGTTGACGTCCTTTACCTTGGCAAGTTTAGGACGGGCATGGCAACTATGTCGGCATCATTATGCATCAAAAAACTCATGGTGGTGGGATTTATATCGATTAGAGAAACTTCCAAGAAACCCTTGATTAAGAATATCATATTTTAAATTGAGTTACATCGAGCTAAATTTATTTTTCAAGCATGACTTTAAACTTTAAAATTGCATTATTTATTAAGTGGAGTTAGAAGTTGATGAGTTGAGTTTCGAGTCGAGTTGATTGATTTGATTCTAAGACTTATCTATTTTCTTGAGCCATTTTACATACCAGTATATTCCATGTACTGACGTCCATCATGGACTGCATCATTAATGATGTAGATACAGGTGATACAGGACTTCAGTAGGCGCATCGTTGAGGTTCAATTTTCTTGCATCCAAAGTTGGTGACCCATCCTTGCTACCCGGAGGAGTTTTTTTTTTCATCTTCTATTGGTTATTTTTATTTCCTTTGAGTTGGGTAGTCATGTCCTATCATGGTACCATCTAAACTTTAGAGGTAGAGGCTTCATAGATATTGAGTAGAGATTGGTTGAGCATTTTATTTTCCAAACTTGGTCATTGGAGATTATTTCATAAGAGCTTTATCACTTTATTGATATCTTTCATTTGAGTATTTTCTTCCATTGTCGAGTAAGATGTGAGGCTAGGTGGTTCTCTTGGAGAATCAACAATTGTTCTTCAAGTGCCGACCACATCAAGGGTACCCTCCCGAGGCGTGAAAAACTTGGTATCCAAGCATAGAGTTCAAGAGTTCTAAGGAGTCTATGAAGTCGTGTCTAGTAGAGTCTTATTTATAGGTGTGTTGTGCACCACACTTTATAAGCCGGAGGCTATAGGACATTAGGAATGATTACACTTCTGTTGTACTCTTTGATAGTACAATGGAGTTAAACTCTACGAAAGCTCATTTCTAATTCATGCATTACGCGTTTACAAGTCATGACTCCTAAGCGTACCACCCTCTAAAGAGATGTTATGATGAGCAACACTGAGAATCCCCCTCTAGAGGCACCTGTTCAGATGGAAACGACAGGTTGGGGTCAACCAACTAAAGCTATTGGTGTTCCACAAGCACCTATAGCTCCACCAGTCCCTATTACAGAGGTCAACTTCAGAAGAACTATTACCATGCTCACCCAACTTGTAGCTGTTTAGAGTAGGAATCGGAGTTCACGGGCTCCTAGTTCCAGTTCTAAAGAGACGACTGTTGCTACCATGCTTAGGGATTTTCTGAGGATGAACCCACCAATCTTCACAGGGTC
Organism: Solanum aculeatissimum; assembly: GCA_038996855.1. Lineage (NCBI taxonomy): Eukaryota > Viridiplantae > Streptophyta > Magnoliopsida > Solanales > Solanaceae > Solanum > Solanum aculeatissimum. The sequence continues at coordinate 17,831 of JBCEWC010007261.1, read as the reverse complement.
TAAGGTTGAGGAGGACCCCTAGAATTTCATTGATGAGAAATGGAAGGTGTTGAGGGTCATGCATGCGACTAAAACTGAGGAGTTGAGCTTGTTACATACCAACATAAGGATGTGGCAAATGTTTGATACAATCAGTGGGAAGAGGGTCGAGACGAGGATGTTGAGCCAGCTGAGTGAGGTGAACTTGAGAATGCCTTCCTTGATCACTTCTATCCCCAGGAGTTTAGGGAGGCCAAGATTGAAGAGTTTGTGAATCTAAAGTAGGAAAGGTTGACTATCAAAGAGTACAACCTTAAGTTCATCCAGTTGTCTAAGTATTCTCCAGAGATGATCTAGGATATTAGAGCAAGAATGAGGAAGTTTGTGTTTGGCCTGGGCAACATTGCTGATCCAAGGTTTGGATATCTCTAGGGTGATGTTTTTTGCACAACAACTTAAGGAAGACAAAAAGAGAGATAGAGAGGAGCATCTGAGCAAGAAGGCCAAGTCAGCAGACCCTGAGCCAAATCAGTCTAAGCAGAGTAAGGGAGATAAGTCTTACTTTCAGAAGAGACCTTCAGGTTATGCACCATCTTCAGTGAGTTCACCAACTTCAAATAATTGGCATGATAAAAACAATCCCAAGGTCAGCAAAGCATCAGAGCACAGGGTTCTCAAGCTAGTGTGGCCCTTGGCTTAAAAGGGAATCCACTTTATGGGAAGTGTGGCAGGATGCATCTGAGAGAGTGCAAATAGAGATGGAATGGTTGCTACAAGTGTGGTCAGGCTGGTCATTTTCAGAGAGAGTATCCATTGTGGAACAATAAGGCCTAATTTTCTACGATAATACCACCAACCAGAGGTAATCAAAGAGGTGTTGCACTAGGGATAGGCGGTGGTACAAACCGTCTATACACAATGGGGAAACGATAGGACTAGGAGGTTACACCAAATGTTGTGACGAGTATACTTCTAGTCTTTACCCTTGATTGTTATGCTTTGCTTGATCAGGGTGCAACTTGTTCCTTTGTGATGCCACATGTGGCTAGTAAATTTGAGATTCTTCCTAAGTGCTTGCTTGAGCCATTTTTGTTTCCACTCCTATCGGTGAGCCTATTCTAGCTAAAAGAGTTTATAGAGGTTGTGTGGTGTCCATCTACCATAGGGATACTCTTGTTGATTTAATTGAGTTAGAGATGGTTGATTTTGATGTGATTCTTGGCATGGACTGGCTTCACGCCTGCTATGTCACAATCGATTGTAGAACTTGAACTGTCAAATTTCAGTTTCCTAATGAGCCTGTCTTAGAGTGGAAGGGAGATTATGTTGCACCTAAGGGTAAGTTTATTTCCTACCTTAAGGACAAAAGGCTAATTTCTAAGGGATGTATCTATCACCTCATACAGTTAAGTCTAATGATGTTGAGCTTCCTACTCTTGAGTCCGTCTCAATTGTGAGTGAGTTTCCTGAAGTGTTTCTTGAGGATCTGCCCGGAGTCCCTCTTGATAGGGAGATCGACTTCGAAATTGATATTCTTCCCGACATCTAACCTATCTCTATTCTACCATATAGAATGGCCCCTACTGAGTTGAAGGAAATAAAAGAGCAGCTGAGAGGTTTGTTAGAGAAGGGATTCATTAGGCTGAATGTTTCACTATGGGGTGCTCTAGTTCTATTTATGAGAAAGAAAGATGATTCCCTTAGAATGTGTATTGACTACTGTCAGCTAAATAAGGTGACAGTCAAGAATAAGTATCCCCTTTCGAGGATCGATGACTTGTTCGACCAACTTCAGGGTGCCACTATTTTCTCCAAGATAGACCTTAGATTAGGCTATCACTAGTTGAAAGTGAGTGAATGTGACATCCCAAAAATGGTTTTTTGAACCTGATATGGTCACTTTGAGTTTCTGGTAATGTTCTTTGGACTGACCAATGCTCCTGCGTCTTTTATGGACTTGATGAATAGAGTATTCAAACAGTACTTGACATGTTCATAATCATATTTATTGATAACATATTGGTGTATTCTAGAGATGAGGAGGAGCATGCTAATCACCTTGGGATTACTTTGCAGACGCTCAAGCATAACGAGTTATATGTAAAATTTTCAAAGTGTGAGTTTTGGATCAAATTTGTGGCATTCCTAGGCCATGTGGTTTCAGTTGATGATATACGAGTGAACACTCAAAAGATTGAGGCGGTTAAGAATTGTCCTAGACCAACCTCTTCGACAGATATAAGAAGTTTTCTAGGTTTGGTTGGTTACTACTGCAGATTTTTTGATGGGTTCTCTTCTATATTAGCACCATTGACTAAACTGACTAAGAAGAAGGTCAAGTTTTGATGGTTCGATGAGTGCGAGAGAAGTTTCCAAGAGTTAAAAACTAGGTTGACTACTACCCCAGTGTTAACCTTACCTGAAGGAACTGATGGATTTGTCATTTATTGTAATGCTTCGAGAGTGGGATTAGAACGTGTTTTGATGCAGAAGGGTAGAGTTATTGCTTATGCTTTGAGGCAACTCAAGGTGCATGAGAAGAACTATCCTACACATGATCTGGAATTGGCAGCTGTAATGTTTGCTCTCAAGCTATGACACCACTACTTATATGGAACATATGTTGATGTATTCATAGACCATAAGATCCTGCAATATGTCTTCACCTATAAAGAGCTAAATTTGAAAAAGAGAAGATGGCTTGAATTACTCCAAGACTATGAAATGAGTATTCTCTACCACCCATGTAAAGTTAACTTAGTTATTGATGCTCTTAGTAGGTTGTCTATGGGGAGCACTGCTCATGTGAAAGAGGAGAAGAAAGAGTTAGCTAAAGAGGTTCACAGATTGGCATGATTGGGAGTTCAACTAGATGAATCTAGTGAAGGTGAAGTTCTTGTGCACAATGGGTCTGCATCATCTCGAGTAGTAAAGATGAAGGATAAGCAAGATAAAGATCCTGTCTTATTGCAATTGAAAGAAGATTTGCACAAGCAGAAGGTGATGGTTTTTTCCAAAGGGGGAGATGGAGTATTGAGGTATCAAGGAAGATTGTGCTTTCCGGATATTGATGATGTTCGAGAGAGAATCATGGAGGAAGCTCACAATTCTAAGTATTCCATCCATCCGGACTCAACCAAGATGTACCATGACTTGAGAGAGGTTTACTGGTGGAGTGGGATGAAGAAAGACATTACTGAGTTTGTTTCCAGGTGCCCAAATTGCCAATGAGTTAAAGTTGAGCATCAAAGTCCATGTGGAGTAGCCCAGAACTTTGAGATCCCAGAGTGGAAGTGGGAGATTATTAACATGGACTTCACCACAAGTTTATCGAGGTCTCGCATGTAACATGATCATTTGATTTGGGTGATACTTGATCGGATGACCAAATTTGCATACTTCTTGGTAGTAAAAATGATTGACACAGTAGAGGATTATGCCCGATTATAAATAAGAGAGATTGTAAGACTGCATGGAGTTCTTTTGTCTATCAGCTTAGATAGAGGAGCCCAATTCATTGCTCAGTTTTGTAGATCTTTCGAAAAAGGCTTAGGTTCGAAGGTAAACCTTAGCACTACTTTTCACCCACAGACGTATGGCCAGGCAAGGCATACTATTCAAACCTTGAAGGATATGTTGAGAGCCTATGTCATTGACTTAAAAGGTAATTAGGATGACCATTTCCCCTAATTAAGTTCGCGTACAATAACAACTTTCATTCGAGTATTCAAATTCCTCCATATGAGGTACTTTTTGGGAGAAGGTGTAGATCACTAATTGGTTGGTTTGAGGTGGGTGAGGCAGAATTGATTGGACCAAACTAGATTCACCAATCCATGGAGAAGGTGAAAATCTTACGAGAAAGATTAAAGACTGCACAGAGTCGGTAGAAATCCTATACTAATATTAGGAGGAGTGATTTAGAGTTCAAGGTCAATGATTGGGCGTATATGAAGGTGTCACCTATGAAGGGTGTAATGCGATTTGGGAAGAAAGGGAAGTTGAGTCCAAGGTACATTGATCCTTACTAAATTTTGAAGAGAGTGGACAATGTAGCCTATGAGTTGAAGTTACCACAAGAGTTAGCAGCCATCCATCCAGTCTTCCACATTTCCATGGTTAAGAAGTTCTTGGGAGATCCATAGTTAGTTGTGCCTATTGAGAGTATTGGAGTAAAAGAGAGCCTGAGTTACGAGGAGATTCTTGTTCAAATCCTTGATCGACAGGTTCACAAGTTGAGGACTAAAGAGATTGCATCTGTCAAGGTGTTAGGGAGAAATCAATTTATGGAAAAAGCCACTTGAGAAGCTGAGGAGGATATGAAAGCTAAATACCCTCACTTATTCCCACCTACTAACGATGAGAGAGTTGATGGTAACAATTCCTTCCTATTTCTTAAGTTCTTTTCTATTATGAGTTTGGCTGACGATAGAGTCCGAGTGATGATTGAGTTGATTGTTGACTATTTGTTTTCTTTATTTTCTTGCTTCATTGATTGCATCAGTGTGTTGTGAGTTGTATAAGTGTTGGCGTTCATGATAGAAGTTGTGCCTTGACTAAGTTCCTAGATTTTTCACTTCATTTAAGGACGAATGATCTCAAGGGAGAGATAATGTAATACTCCCAAATTCATCCAACCTATTCTGAGTAGATACCTAGAGAAACTAAGAAAAGTCACTGGGAGAAAACCACGAGGGCCACCAACAGCCCGTCGAGTGATCTACAACCTGTAGGTGAGGTTTTGTAGGTCATCTTGATAACTTAGTAATTTTTTTCTAAGTTTGAGGCTAATATACGAGACACCCTATGGGTCATATATCATTACACGACCCGTAGATTAGGTTATGTAGGATTGATAGCTCAAAAATTAACTTTTTAGAATATTAAATTATGAGCAAAACAGATAGCCCATATAAATATTTACGACCTGTGGAATAGGCTTGGTAGGTCAAGGTCCCAAAAATCCAGATTTTTGAACCTTACGCCCGCGAGTTGTCAGACGACCCGTATGTCAACTTACGGCCCGTAAAAAGAGGTTTTGTAAGTCAAGGTGCAATTTTTAGTAACCCAATTTTTGGGCACCCTCATTTATGAGAGGCTATTTACGACCCGTAAGTGGATTTACGACTCGTAAATGGGATTTCGTAGGTCTACTCAGCAGTTTTAAGAGGGATATTTTTATCTATTTCTATCCCTTTTTAATTAAATTCCATGACATTTTGGACTTAATTTAAGTCCTACATCATATCCCTAAGTGTATTATCCCATAATACACACTTAAAAACTCTTGAGAGCATTATCGGAAAAGGAGAAGAGTGAGGGTTTCAAGTTCAAATGCGAGGATCGATAGAGGGTTGATTGTTCTTCTAATTTTCAGGTATGTAAGGCTTCCTAAAGCGTAGAATTGAGTCTGTCCATACGCTCTTTCGTTGTTGAGTTAAGTTCAATAAAAACTATTGAGTATTGAAGAACACTATGATTATAATCATTGAGTTATTTGTAATTATTTTGAGTATTCATGCATGTTTATGAATGAGTCAGTGAGTTAACTGTTAGTTACATAATATTGAGGCATAAAATTTGCATTCTTTACTATGAGTCCTAAATTACATCATTCTATATGACTACTGTTGCTTTGATCATACGGAGTCCATGACTGTGATTTTCTAAGTTGAGTAAATGAGTATAATTGAGTATGAGGAGAATATTGCATTATAATTGTATGTCTATCGAGTGTTTTACTTGTATTGTATGATGGGCCTAGTTGAGTGGAGTCTAAATGATCATCTGAGTTTAAGTCAAAATTGCATGCATGATTGATTTATTTAATTGGTTGAGTTGATGAGTGTTGAGTAGAGATGAGATAAGATGAATTCAATGAGGTGAGGTTGAGTTGAGTTGCATGAGTATGTTTTAGTCTTGCATGCAGTATTGAGCACCAAGTTTGGCTATAAGACAATGCCCCAAAACTAAGTTACCAGCGTAGGATAGTCGTGCAGTTAACTCTAACAGCTCATGTCCCAAAAGATGGACATTTTCTTTGGATCCAAAAGAGAGAGAGAGGTTGATGTCCTTTACCTTGGAAAGTTTAAGACGAGCATTGCAACGACATCAACATCGTTGTGCATTACCAAACTCATGGTGATGAGAGTTACATTGATTAGAGAAACATCCAAGAAACGCTTGATTGAGCATATCATATTTTAAATTGAGTTACATAGAGATAAATTTATTTTCCAAGCATGACTTTAAACTTTAAACTTGCATTATTTATTGAGTGGAGTTATGAGTTGATGAGTTGAGTTTCAAGTCGAGTTGATTGATTTGAGTCTGGGCCTTATATGTTTCCTTGAGTCATTCTACATACCAGTATATTTCATGTGCTGACGTCCAACATGGCCTGCATCATTAATGATGAAGATACAGGTGATAGAGGACTTCAGCAGTCGCATCATTGAGGTTCAATTTTCTTGCATCCAGAGTTGGTGAGCCCTCCTTGCTACCCGAAAGAGAGTTTCTTTTCATTTTTTGTTGGTTATTTTATTTTCTTTGAGTTGGATAGTCATGTCCTATCATGGTACCATCTAGACGTTAGAGGTAGAGGCTTCATAGATATTGAATAGAGAATGGTTGAGTATTTTTATTTTCCAAACTTGGTCATTGGAGATTATTGAGCTTTATCACATTATTGATATCTTTCATTTGATTATTTTCTTTCGTTGTCGAGTAATATGTGATGATGAGGTCGTGTGATTCTCTTAGGGAATCAACAATAGTTTTTCAAGTGCCGGCCATGCCAAGGGTACCCTATCGGGGTGTGGCACTCTCGACAATGCAAATGAATAAATGACTCTCTCGGCAATGCAATATGAATGAATATGCAAAATGAATGAATGAACACTATCACCTCTGATAGTGCAATGTGAATGGATGTGTGTGACACTACTACTTTCGGCAGTGAGATATGAATGCGATGAAAATGAAGAAACCCTATCATCTCCAGTAATGCAATGTAAAATGTAATAAAAATGAATACACACTACCACCTCCAGTAGTTCAATGTAAAATGAATATAGATGACACTATCACCTCTGAAAGTACAATGTGAATGAAATGAAAATGAAGAAACACTACCACCTCCGTTAATGCAATGTAAAATAAATGCATGTGAATGACACTATCACCTCCGGTAATGTAGAATGAATGCATGTGACCCTACCACCTTCAATAGTGCAATGTAAAAATGAATGCAATGATAATAAAACTTAATGGATGGAATATGAATGAGCACCACTGCCTGTTGTAATGCAATATGAAAATGATGTCCCTTCATTGGTAGGATGACACTACTTCCTTTCAACAATGCTAAAGATTCTTAAGTCAGTTTTGAACCTTTGGCCATGATGGAGACATTTGAAGCTGACTATCGAGATTCTGACAGTACCTGATAGAATTTTTGAAGACTTCCTCAAAATTTTTGTCCCAATTATATCTCTTGACAAATCTCGAACTGTTGATCAAAGAATCTCACATTATTAAGGAATTTTTGAGATTTTCTCAAAAATTCTGTCCCAGTCGCATGTACTGGCATGATCTCCAATCTTGACTTGTTGGGGATGACATCTTTCTTGTGCATTTTGCAATTTTTTCAAGATTCAACCCCGGTTTTTGTTGTAAAGAGGAATGAAAATTCCATCAGGTACAAGATCAAACCTAAATGATGCTTGATTTTTTTCTTTTTTTCCTTTTCTTTCTTTTTTTTCAAAAAAACTAAAAAAATATAAAGAAATAGTCAAATCTTGACCACAATTGATACCACACTGTTAGGAATGCACAAAACTTTATTTCATGTCCCATTTTTTTTAATTGATATTGAATTCGAAGTAACTGCTACAAATTAAAGTGGTACCTCAAACATACTTAAGTATCAACAAGATTTGTTCATCTTACTTCAAACAAAGGTTTCGAATTATATCATTCCTTATGTGTCAAGTTCCCTCACAACAAATAAAGTCCTATTTCACACATTTATGAAACATTCGATTTAAGGACATCTTGCAAAATTCACATTCAGAAGGTTGTTCAATGCAAACAGTTGTGATACCATAGGCTTGGACTTCATGTAAGTCTCCACTAATGTAAGAATATTTGGAATGAGATCATGTAGGGCTTATTATCAGCTTGTAATGCAGTCTTAAGGGGCTGGGTAGGATATTTATTTGGGATAATAATGACTTAATTCCTCCTTGAGTGTCACATCGAATTTGTGCTTTGGACAATCGATACATATTTAACGTTTGATCTTCTTTTCTATCTCTTTCTTATTGTTTTGACTTCATAGAGACTTTACTCACTGATAATTTTTCTCATTTTATCCCCCTTTTTCCCTTTTGTTAGAGCAATTTTCTTCTTGTCTTTCTTTGACCTTGCAGGGGTATTTTTGTCCATTCCTATTCTTCCAACGTTTCTTTTTTTTTTTTTGTCTCTAGAACTCGTCTTTGCTTTCTTCACTTTGAGACTTTGCATCTTTTATCGTTATTTGCATATTTTTGTTGCGCTCAAAGAAGGATGAGCCAAAAGAGGAATAGTGCATGTAAGCACTTAGAAGGATAGTGGCTAAGGTGTGATTTTCCAAAGAAAAAACTTCAAGCTCAAAGTGGGAAAAACTAGGGTTTAATGTCATTTGGTAGGATTTGAAAGGCACAATTGGGTCAAAGAAGGTCTGCGATCCTTTCTCAAACCAAACACTACTCAACATTTCACCTCAACAAACATTCAAGCCAAGTTCTAGATAAACAATGTGATGCAATTGAATTTTAATCTAACGCTCACCACACAATGGACAGGAAACTATGAAGTTGATTTTATTCTTATCTTGAATGTGTGCAAGAAAATTTTCAAGCATCACCAAAATATAATGAGAGGTACCAAAAGAATCTATGGTTTACCACAAAATTAATTTTTCATTCTATCAAATATTTTGCATGCTCTTAATTGTAATTGTCTCAATTGAGTTGAAGAAATGACTTTTAAAATATGTACAGTTTTTTTTTGACATTTTGAAAAAATGACTACTGAACCCGAGAAGAGTTGCCAACGTATCTCAAGAATTGAGAATCAGGTACGTAGTTCGTGAAGATATAGTATAAAAATATGTACAATTTGTTTTTTTCTCTTTTTTTTAAAAATTGAAAAAGGAGCATAGAACCCAAGAAGGGTTGCGTATCTCAAAGATATGAAAATCAGGTATGCGTAGTTCGTGAAAATATGATCTATAAAATATTTCTTTGAAAAATGGTACAATTTATTTCTGAAAGAAAGGATCATAAAAGTAGGATCATACCATCATCCGAGAAGTTCATGATTACGGCTACCAATTATTCTACACCCATCTCTTCCTCAATTGGGACCTCAGAAAAGTAGGTCTCATCTACATCGATGATCGACATTACTTCAATCTCTCTAGGGCGTTGCATAGAAGCACATACGTTGAACTTCACCTCCTCTGAGTTTAGCCTGAAAGTTAGCTCTTCACGTTTCACATCTACCAACGCCCTACTAGTAGCCAAGAATGGTTTCCCAAGAATGATGGGGACCTCAAAATCAACTTGGCATTCTAGAATAAAAAAATCTACTGGAAAGATGAACCTTCCCACCTTCACCAACACATCACATAGAATCCCCACGGGCCGCTTAATTGACTTGTCTGCCATGAGTAGCCGTATAGTAGTCGGGGTGGGGGCTCCCAAGCCTAGCTGCCTGTAAACTGCTAGCGGTATCAAATTTATGCTAGCACCCAAGTCGCAAAGGGACCGTGCAAAATCAAAAGCCCCAATAGTGCACGGGATACTAAAGGCTCCAAGATCCTTTTTTTCTCAACCAGCGATCTCGTAGCAATCGCACTGCAATGGTGGATGCTCCCTACCAACTCTACTGTGATTGTCCACTTCTTGGTCACTAAGTCCTTCATGAACTTAGCGTAACCCGGCATCTGCTCAAGTGCTTCTACCAAAGGTATGTTTACTAATAGTTCCTTCAGCATCTCCAAGAACTTCTGAAACTTGACATTTTCCGCTTTGACCTCTGTGGGAAAGGTGGTGGCGGCTTAGGGATAGTTGGTAGAGGTTGTGAAGCTAGTTTGTCAGACCCCCTAGGGTCCTTAGTGATCTCAACATCATCAGGTACCACCTCAGCTTCTTTGACTATCTTATCAGCAGGTTTCTCACTGGTGTCAGATGCTTTGCTACCCATTTGAACTACACTTTCATCTCTGGCTGGAACCATATCAGGAAGTACCTTACCACTTCGTGTCGTCACGACCATACAGTGACCATTGTTTTTTGGATTCTTGATCGTGTCACTAGGAAGAGCCCCGACCTTCCTCTAGTTCAATGAAGCTGATAGTTGCCCCATCTGCTGCTCTAACTATTTAATGGAGGTAGAGTGTGAGTCTACCAATTGACGAATGCTAGACATCTCACCTCGCATGTCCCTCACTCTACATTCTGTAGATTCAACCTTGTCAAGCATCTCGGCCATCATCTCTTCCAACTTAGAAGTGCCACCCCTAGTATTTTGACGCTCCCTGTTCTTGGGGGGCACATATGCTCCTGGCCAGTCATTTCTATAATTATCTCTATTTTTCCAGCTTTTGGTGTCTCTCGCATCAGGCCGATTATAGTAGTTATCGTGCCCATAGTTCCGACCTTGGTTCCCGGAGTTAAATGTTCAAAACCCCCCTGACTGTTCAAAAGCTTGGCCTCTTCATCAACATCAAAGCCTGCATCATCATACCTGGCCACAACATCAACTGCTTTAACTTTCTCTAGTCCTCAACCCAACAATCTTTTAGTCAGTAAGTCCATTTGGGTTCGCATGTGTGCCATATCCTGGTCTCGTTCCTCTTCTTTATTTCTCTATTCTGCAGTCATCCCAACAATGAACCATGAGCAATCTCCATCTCTTATATACCATGCCTTGCTATTCTTAGTTGTTTGATCCAAGATCACCACAATATCAGGAAAAATCCTAGCCATATATGAACCCCCACAAACAGCAACAATAATAGGCTTAGTGATAAAATTGTAGGACTTGTAGAAAACCTCATTCAGGTGCTCATCTGTGAGGTTATGGTTGGGGCATTATTTGATCTTTTGTGTGAACCTCTCCCAAGTCTCATATAAGGCCTCAGTTGGTAACTACCTGTGATCCCCAATCTCATCTTTCAATTTCAGTTTCGCAGATGCAGGGAAGAATCTCTTTAAGAATGCCTCTTTCAACTCACCCCATGTGCGAATAAAGTCATATGGGAGCTCATTGAGCCACTTTGTTGCCTCACCAGACAAAGACAACAGGAACAGCCTCAACCAGATGGTTTGCTGAGTAACCCTTAGAATTTCTGATGACTGACAGGTGGCCACAAAATTCATGATGTGCTGGTTTGCATCCTCATGTGCCTGCCCGGTGAATAAATCCTTCAATATGAGCATCTGAAGAATCGTGCTAGTGATAGTGAATTTCACACCAGGAGTCAGTTGAGGCAGGACAATTGCTCAGCCCCAGCGCCATCATCATCATCATATATTGCGCGTGGCTGTTATAGGGCAGGTGGTCTAACTTCTACTTGATGTTGAAGAGGGATTATAGGTTGTACCCCATCCCCATCAAGATCATACATGCCCAACCCATCATTGCCCCTATTCTCCACATTTAGGGCCAACTCGTGTCGCTTTTGCGCATCGCGCTCCAGTGCATTCATCCTTCGAATGGATCTTTGTAACTCTGGGTCGTAAGGAATCAATGATGCACTCTTACTGCAGGTGGCGGGCACACACTACCTATCCCCTGTAGTAGCAATAAACAAAAACAAAAAGTAAAATCAGGAAATAGAACTACAACTGAAATTAGCACTAATAGACAATATCTTCGTCGTATTCTCCGGTAACAGCGGTAAAATTTGATACGCCCAAATTTACACTCCAAATGAAGAGTAAAGTGATTGTTGGTCAAATATAGAATTCAACAAGAGTTGGGATCGATCCCACAGGGAATGCGTGAGAATATATCTATCAGCACTTAGTTTCAGGTGTAATACCTATTTTCAAAATAAATGTGCATAATGTAAATGGGGGTTTTTGTGCTAAGAAAACTAAATTGCAAGGAGATTTTAGTAAAAACTAGCTAACGGTAACTACTGGAGTTCAATAATTAATTGCAAAACTAGGAGTGTGGTCCCCATGACACCCATTTGGATATTCAAACTTAGGGATTCTACGATCATGATTGCATACACAGAATAAAGCAAGCAGTTAACACCTAATTCACCTTCCAAATCTTCTTAGATGTATTTCTTTCATCACCTTCCAGTCTCAGAACGTCTACCCTTTCTTCCCCATGCTATGGACCCTAGGATGCCCTCACCTTCTGGTCTTGAGCACTTAGACTAGGTTAACAATCCCAAATTTTATCGTAGGATTCTTTTCCTAATCTCTACATCCCTTTCGGGCATGCAATGAATACAAGCCTACCCTAATGCATTGAATCATTAAGATATAAATTAAATTGAAGAATTCCCATGATGTATATGATGATCACTCTCGAATTTCACCCCAAGTTTGCCTATCTTAACTAGTTGTCATGGTTCCCACAACCCTAGTTGGGGGTTGAGCCTAGCATAATTGAAGAAATCAAGTTATAACAAGATGAAGAAATCATAGATAGAACTTACAATTGAATAAGAAAGCAATTCATGGATTACAATCACGAAACAATGGATGAAAACCCACGAATTTGATGGAAAACCCTCAAACGTTTTGTTCTCTCTTTGAATTCTCTCTCCAGTAGTTCATAATAATTAAAAACAAACTAAAAATGTATATATATGCTAAAGAAAACCTAATTCAAACTAAAATAGGAAAACTTACTTTTGGCATGGTTGACGGCAACTACACGGACCGTGAGGCACTTTACCATCCATCACACGGTCTGTGTGATTTCACTTGGTAATTTCAGTGTTGCCTCTGCTTCCCTTCGCAGCCACTTTCACGGTTCGTGGGATGTCACACGACCCATGGTGGGTCCCGTGTGACTCCACTTCACGTGATCCTTTCTATTTTCTATGACATCCCACGTCAAGCAGATGGTCATCTTCACAGTTCGTGTGCCCTCCTACGGTCCGTGTGAGGTACCGTGGGACTTGCCTCGAGTCTTTCGTTGCCTCTTGTGGTTCTCCAAAGTCGAAGTGCTGGCTCACGGTAAGGTTCACGATCCATCTTATGTCTCATGGACCGTGTAATGCCACTTGGTGTTGCACTTGAGTATTTTTCCCATTGCTTCGATGGCCACATTTTTAGCTTACGTCATCCATACGGCAAAGTACACGATCCGTGTACTGCTTCACAGTTTATGACTGTCTCCGTAGGTTGTGCCTTTAGCGATGCCTTGCTCTATTCCTCTGAGTGTACACTAGAGCTATCAAAGTGTTGAGCCACGTCCTGACCCACAGTCCATGAGATGGTTCACGAGTCGTGAGGGCTTCCGTGAGGCTTCACTTGGTTCCAGCTCTGATTTCCTCCGTTCCGTGGCGCCTTCCCTCATCTGGACGACTAGTCCTACGGACCGTGTAAGGCCACACGGCCTGTGAGGGTGCCCGTGTAGACCTTTCTCAGTCCAATTTCCTTATTTTAAGTCTCCTTCTTTCCTGAATCCATGCCTCAGCCTCATTCCTAAAACATTCCGCTATACAAAATATTAAACCCATATATTTACTTAAGAACTCGTGAAAATTCCATGTTATAGAAGTCGCATATTCACGACTCATCAAACCTGGATGGTCAAATTCCAATTTCCAAATGAGCTTATTATAGAGTGAAAGGATAGCTCTGCAGTGACTAAGGATAAGTTTATTTCCTACCTTAAGGCCAGAAAACTAATATCTAAAAGATATATCTATCACCTCGTGCAAGTTAAGGCTGATGATGTAGAGTCTCCACCTTTTGAGTCAGTTCTAGTTGTCAATGAGTTTCTTGATGTCTATCGACTTTGGGATTGATATTCTCCCCGATACTCAGCCTATCTCTATTCCTCCATATAGAATGGCTTTCGCCGAGTTGAAAGAATTGAAAGATCTCTTGGCTAAGGTATTTATTAGGCTGAGTGTCTCTCCGTGGGGCATTCCTATCCTATTTATGCACAAGAAATATGGTTCCCTCAGAATGTGTATAAACTATCGCCAGTTGAACAAGGTGACTATTAAGAACAAATATCCCCTTTCAAGGATTGACGACTTGTTTGACCAACTTCAGGGTGCCACTGTCTTCTCCAAGATAGACCTCATATCAGGCTATCACCAGTTGAAAATGAGAGAATATGACATCCTGAAGATGGCTTTTCGAACCCAATATGGTCACTTCGTGTTTTTGGTAATGTCCTTTGGCTTGACAAATGCACCTGCAACTTTCATTGACTTGATGAATAGAGTATTCAAAAAATACCTTGATATGTTCATAATTGTGTTCATGGATGATATTTTGGTGTACTCCAGCGTTGAGGAAGAGCATGTTGATCACCTTCGAATTGTTCTTTAGACACTCAAGGATAGAGAGTTATATGCAAATTCTCTAAGTGTGAGTTTTGGCTCAAGTATATGGCTTTTCTGGGCCATATTATTTCGGGTGATGGTATTCAAGTAGATATGCAGAAGATTGAGGTAGTTAAGAACTGGCCTAAACCCACCTCTCCAACTGACATAAGAAGTTTTTGAGTTTGGCTAGTTACTACCGCAGATTTGTTGGGGGATTCTCTTCTCTATCCTCGTCATTGACTAAGCTGACTCAGAAGAAAACTAAGTTCCAGTGGTTCGATGAGTGTGAGAAGAGTTTTCAAGAGTTGAAAACCATATTAACGACGACACCAGTGTTGACTCTACTTGAGGGGACTGATGATTTTGTGATCTATTGTGATGCTTCTAAAGTGGAATTAGGATGTTTTCTGATGCAGAGAGGTAAGGTCATAGCTTATGCTTCCAGATAACTTAAAACCCGTGAAAGGTACTATCCGACACACGACTTAGAATTGACTGCGGTGGTTTTTACACTCAAAATTTTGTGCCACTACTTATATGGAGCACATATTGATGTATTCACAGACCATAAGAGTCTGCAATATGTCTTCACCCAAAAAGAGGTTAACTTGAGGCAGAGGAGATGGCTTGAGTTACTCAAGGATTATGACATGAGCATCCTCTATCATCCAGATAAAGTTAATGTCGTTTCTGATGCTCTTAGCAGGTTATCTATGGGAAACACTGCTCATGTGAAAGGAGAGACGAAAGAGTTGGACAAGGAGGTGCACAAGTTAGCATGATTGGGAGTTCTAGATGAATCTGGTAAAGGTGGAATACTTATGCATAACGGGTCTATGTCATCTATTGTGGTTGAGGTAAAGGGGAAACAAGACCAAGATCTCTTCTTACTCCAATTGAAGGAAGATGTACACAAGCAGAAAGTGATAACATTCGTCAAAGGGGGAGATGGGGTATTGAGATACAAAGTAGATTGTGTGTCCCAGATGTTGATGGTATTCGAGAAAGAATCATGACAGAGGACCATAACTCTAGATACTCTATCCATATGAGGTCTACCAAAATGTATCGCGACTTGAGAGAGGTTTATTGGTAGAGTGGGATGAAGCGAGACATTGCAGACTTTGTTTCTAAGTGCCCAAACTGCCAATAAGTAAAAGTTGAGCATTAAATGCCTTGCAGAGTAGCTCAGAATTTTGAAATTCCAGAGTGGAAGTGGGAGATAATCAATATGGATTTTATCACAGGCTTACCAAGGTCTCGTAGACAATATGATTTGATCTAGGTGATTGTTGATAGGATGACTAAATCAACCTACGTTTTGGCAGTAAAGACTACCTATTCGGTAGAGGACTATGCCCGATTGTATATTCGAGAGATTGTTAGGTTGAATGGAGTTCTTTTGTTCATCATATCAGATAGAGGAGCTCAATCACTGCCCAATTTTAGAAGTCCTTTCAGAAAGGCCTGGGTTCAAAGGTGAACCTTAGTACTGCTTTCCACCCTCAGACCGATGGTCAGGAAAAGCATACGATATAGACCTTAGAGGATATGTTGAGGGCCTACTTCATCGACTTCAAAGGTAATTGGGATTACCACTTGTCTCTGATTGAGTTTGCCTATAATAACAGCTTTCGTTCGAGCATTCAGATGGCTCCTTATGAGGCCATCTATGGAAGGATATGTAGATCACTGATTGAATGGTTCGAGGTAGGTAAAGCAGCGTTGATTAGGCCATACTTGGTACACCAAGCTATAGATAAAGTAAAGATCATCCAAGAGAGATTGAGAACTGCACAGAGCCGCTAAAAGTCCTACACTGATGTCAGGAGAAGAGACCTACAGTTTAAAGTAGATGATTGGGTATACTTTAAAGTATCACCTATGGAGGGTGTAATGAGATTTGGGAAGAAATGAAATTCGAGTCCTCATTACATTGGTCCCTACCAAATTGTGAAGAGAGTGGGAAACATAACTTATGAATTAGAGCTACCCCAAGAACTGGCAGCTATTCATCCGGTCTTTCACATTTCTATGCTTAAGAAGTGTTTGGGAGATCCATCTATGGTTGTGCCTATTTCGAGCATCGTAGTGAAGGATAGTTTGAGTTACGAAGAGATTCCGATTCAAATCCTTAATCGTCAAGTTCGCAAGTTGAGAACTAAAGAGGTTGCATCTGTAAAGGTATTGTGGAGAAGTCAATCTGTTAAAGAGGCCAAATAGGAAGCTGAAAAGGATATGAAGGTTAGATACCCTCGCCTATTCATATATCCTAAAGATGAAATTGATGGTAATAATTCATTCATATTCTCTGAGTTACTTTTCCACTGTCGAGTTGAGTTCTTATCTTCGAGTTGATGTTCTTCTTGAGACTATGAGCATTTGAGTATGCATACCTTTGATTGTATTTGTACCTAATGATGATGTTAGAAATAGTGTTTCAATTTTAAATCCTGAGTTGAGGTTGATTTCTAGAGTATGAACATTTGAGTGTCCGAGTATTTGAGTTCCTTCTAAATAGGTCTCCTAGTTGCTCATCATTCGAGGATGAATTATCCCAAGGAGGATATATTGTGACACCCCATAGATCTATTATGACATTCACCTATGTTTTAAGACTCATTCTTACATTCGAGAAATGTATTAGGGTCATAAGAGACTTCTAACACTTGGTTGAGTTCAAAACTTTCCTATAAATTGGGTTTCTAGTGTTAGAATATACAAGGGTCAACTTTAAATGATCATAACTCTTAGAATATAAACATTTAGGTGGCTCATGAACTACCAAATGAAATCTCTTTGAATTAGATTTCCAACTCAACTAGTTTCATCTCATTTGAAGTTTGGAGTCAAAAGTTATGGTCATTTTACTGGAGACTGTCAGCAGCAAAATTGTTCAATAAAACCTTTTATGGGTTATGAATTAAAGTATGGCCCATACTATTGAGCTCATGAAAAAGTTCTGAAAATCAGTTTTTATGCCCCATACTTCACAGATCCATCTATGGGTCGTTAAGTATTCCATAGGCCATAGATTGGGCTCGTGAAAAGTTCTAATAACCTCAAAATTTTGTCCAAAAATTTATGGAAGGGTCCCTACGGGTCGTAAGTGGGCCAGTGGAAGACTTTTGATAATTTTTTATAAAAGGTTATTTTGCTCTTTTTCCACCCTTTTAAAGCCTAGACTTGACGTGTTTATACCTAAACAAGTCCTAAAACATATCTAATCAGTAACATTATGCTAAATCACCCTCTCCAACTTAGAACAAGG
>JBCEWC010007260.1:0-21692 GCA_038996855.1 Solanum aculeatissimum | reverse complement strand
TTGTTCGTTCTTATATTCACTTCTATATATGTGCCCTTGCCATGTAGGTTGTCATAGGTTCATGTGCATATGCATTTGCATGCTCGCATACTTAGTGCTTTATTGTGCTAACCCATACTTTTTTCTACATGTTCTAACCATGTAGGACTCGGAGATGACTTCTACATTCCACCAGATGACGTGTGATCATCTTGAAGCTCATTGCTTGTGGTGAACCCTTTTGTTCAAGGGCAATAGCCACTTTCTATCTTAGGTAGTATTGCTTTTACTTTTCTTTACTTATGTATTGAGGGTAAGCCTCAAACTATGTCGAGGCCCCGCTTATCTTATGTAGAGGCTTGTTGGTCAAACTAAACTCTTGTACATTGGATTGTAATTGTTGAATATTATGACTATTGAAATGTTATGCTTTATGAGCCTTGATTATGGAAATGATATTGACTATGCTTATGACTTGATGTTGGGATTGTGTGTTGATTATGTGCTTATGTGGAAAGTTTCATAACCCCAATGTGCCCCCATAGCTTGAGTCCTACTTACCCTCCCCTTAGAGATAACTGTTACGTGCTATGTGAATCCATGTTTATTCCCTTTCCCGGAAATATCCCCATAGCTTGAGTCCAAAGCCACGTTTCCCTTAGAGCTTATGTGTTATGTGTTTACTTTCGCGCTTCCGAACCGATGATGTGTGTGATGATGCTATGATGGCCCTAGGTCACCTCTTTGGAACCCTGAATCTCCCTTAGAGATCCCGGGTCAATCCTCAAGGCCCTAAATCCCCTCATCATATCCATGCCATAATCATAATCATGCAATAATAACATTCATGCAATAATCATATATGTATCATTATCAAATCTCACGTAAGAACTTATGTAGCATACTAGAGTCCTAGGTTACCTTCTCGGAACCCTAATCTCCCTATTTGGAAACCCATGTCAATCCTCAAGGTCCTAGATCCCCCAATCACATTCATACCATACTCATTATCATGTCATAATCACATTCATGCTCATAAAAGTATTCATATCAACCTTATGTTCAAATCCATAATTGTATTCATGTCATGATGTCTATGTTACACTCATAATCAAGCAATAATAGTATTCATGCTCAAATCATGTGTATATTCATAATCGTATTCATGTTCATAGTCAAATTCTCATGTAAAAGCCTTGTACATGTATGATCATGTGATGAGAGATGAGAGTAAAGCATGAATATATGGGTATCAAGTTCAAATCATGTTAATTAGGTAGAAACAGACATAATCCATGAATAGAAGAACATTTGAATCATAATTGAAGTTACCCATACATAATTTCATAGTTCATCAAGTCATAAAAGTTGGAATCTCATGAAAACCATGTAAGCTAATAGTATTAAACTTAATTCATGCTTAAATCATAGTTTGAACATAATACATATCATAATCTTAGCAATTGAAGGTCAAATCATGGAAACCCTAATAGATCCTAACTTGAAATCACATGAATTAAATTGAAAATGGTTTGGGCTCCATGAAATAAAAGGAGATCATGGATGAATCCCTTATACCTCAACTTGAATTGATGAATTTGAGATGAAAATAGCTTGAGACGTGAAGCCTGAAAAAATCCTTGTCTTGAACTAGAAATGAGGAATTGGAGAGTATTTTGAGTGGGTGATCCTAAAGTCTAAGTGTTAAGGCATCCATGAACATGTTTGAATATCTTAAGAACTGATTTAGGAAGGCATAGGCGTCATTAAACGCCCAATAGGAATTTAGGAAAAAAGGGAAATACCCAAGCAACCCCATAAAAATGGACTTGGAAAATGCACTTAGGCACCTTTACGACACACACCACGGACTGTGGTGTGCACCACAGACTGTGGTGTGCACCACAGACTGTGGTGTGCACCATGACCTGTGGTGGGGTCCGTAGTGTAGTGCCTTTGTCAAAACATTAGGGGTCAAGTGAAGGGCACCCTCCACGAGTCACACCACGGACCATGAGCCATGGTGTGCTCCGTGGTGGGCACACTTCCCTGACAACCATCAAAAATGGCCAAGGGCCCCTCCACATGAGCCTTTCACGGACTGTGGTGGGAACCACAATTCATGAAGTGCTCCTTGATGGGCATCTTAGGCCAAAAACTCTCGGAAACACCTTTTTGAGCCTCATTAGGGTTTTACAAAGTCCAAGTCCTTACAATTTTTTTAAGAAATAAATATGAAACAATTAAAAAAATCATTAAACTCTAAATTAATGAAATATATTTTTTGTGATGCTTTGTCGGTGTATTAATACCATATCGATATCATATAGGACTAAAATTTAATTTTCTATGATACTCCATCGGTATATTGATATTCTATTGGTACCATATAGTTTTGGTTTTTTTTTAAGAAATAGAACAATTAAGAGAAAATTATTAAAGTCACAAACTTATTTATTAAACTATAAATTAGTAGAAAATATATTCTTGTGACACTCCGTCAGTATATTGATACCATATTAGTATCATATAGAACTGCACTTAATTCTCTATAATATTCCATCGATGTATTGATATCTTATCAGTATCATATAGTTTTTGGTTTTTTTTAATAAATAAAATAATTAAGAGAAAATTATTAAAGTCACAAACGTAATTATTAAATTTTAAATTAGTAGAAAATATACTTTTTGTAATACTCTGTCGGTATATTGATACCATGCCAATATCTTATAGGAATGAGTTTAAAACTCTGTGATACCCTGTCGGTATATTGATACACTATTAATATATCATAACATAAAATTTTATTAGTAAAAGATTATAAATATAAGAGGTATATGAATATAAATAATTTAAGAGGCATAAACTTAATTTTTTCAAAATAAATATTTATAAACACTTTTTAACTTTATTCACTATTTAAAAACTATTTTGATGCACCTAAAAATAACGGTTTGCATTTATTCCTAAACCTAATATTTCGAAGTATAGACAAGCCACCTCAGGGTTGGACTGTTAGAGCCAAAGGTGGAAGCCATGTCCAAAAGGTGCATTTTCAATTTTCGCTAGGGTCCAGTTGTTAGTTTTTTCTATAATCATCAATCCGTTCCATTATTGTGCAAAGATTCAAATAATACTCAACATTCTCAGCGATTCTATGTTCTAACATGGTGATTTATGAGAACCTCATCTGAATAGTTTTTTGGTGGTCTCGTTTTAAGCTGTTAACTTTGTTTGACCTTTAATGGGTTATTCCTAAGGTTAGCTGAGGGGAAAGTAAGTTTTCAAAAGGGTTTTTTTCTGAATGATCATGGAAAAACTAATTATAGAAAGTTTAGTTTTGCCGTCAGGACTTTATTGGTATTTTTTCCTTAGGACTTTATTGGTATTTTTTCTTTGTGGTTCTCAAGTTTTATCCTTGAAAAATCATGTTCATACCAAATAATGATTATTTCTTTTTTGCAACTTTCAATTCGTGAAGCAGGGGCCTTCACGAAGTATTTTCTTAAAAATATCATTTAGCTTTTTCATTTGAATGATATAGAGGATTGAACATTACAGTTTGTATCATTTCGAAGTGTATTTCTGCTTTACTTTATGGGAAATGTACACAATTAAAGATTGACCGCCATTCTGTTTCCCAAGTGGCAAATGAGAATGCTCCATATGCTTGATACTTTTTTTACATGCTTACAGGGTTTTCAACCTTGTGAAATTAACTCTGTATATTGGTAGATATAGTTTTGTATTGCTTTGTGTTTGTGGTGCTTATGATATTTTCTGTAGATAGAGTGCAGAAATTCCGATTATTTGCCATTGAGGTTTGTCTTATCTGATGGTTATGAGATGAGTAATTTCAAGGAATTTGATGGTTTTTTTCATCATTATCTTGGTTATCAAATTTAAGTGGTTGTTTAGAAAACATTCATTGTTTATGATGTGTATCCATATTCCTTTTTTTTCTAAAAAAATGGCATTTTTTTTTTACTGATAACACTATACAACAACAACAACATACCCTGTGAAATTCCACAAGTGGGGTCTGGGGAGGGTAGAATGTACGCAAACCTTACCACTATCTCAAAGGTAGAAAGACTGTTTCCTGGAAACCCTCGTCTCAAATAGGCAGAATAAATTAGATATGAAAAAAAGGGAAAGGAAAAGAAAAGGAAATCAGAAGAACAACTAATAACGAAAAGCATGATAGTGTGTAAATACAATAGAAAAATCAACATATATATGACGAATAATGACAATGCAGGATATAAAAACACGACTAATCCTACTACTCTACTATACCCCAAGTCCAGACATCAACTTAATCCTACTAACCTATTAACCTGCTACTCTAATTCGCGACCTCCATTCTTTTCTATCTAAGGTCATGTCCTCGGTGAGATCAAGTTTCACCATATCTTGTCTGATCACCTCCCCCCAATACTTCTTCGGTCTACCTCTACTCCTTCGTGTAACTCCTAAATCCAATCTCTCGCACCTCCTAACAGGAGCATCAGTACTTCTTCTTTGCACATGTCCAAACCATCGCAATCTTGCTTCCCTCATCTTATCATCCACAGGGGCCACCTCTAGCTTCTCCCGAATGGTCTTATTCCTAATCTTATCACTCCTAATATGACCACACATCCATCGCAACATCCTCATCTTTGCGACTTACATCTTCTGAACATGTGAGTTTTTGATTGGCCAACACTCCACCCCATACAACAAAGACGGTCTAACCACCATTCTGTAAAACTTACCTTTGAGTTTAGGTGGTATCTTCTTATCACATAATACTCCAGAGGTAAGCCTCCATTTAGTCCATGCTGCCCCAATATGATGTGTGACATCATCGTCGATATCGCCACTACACTGGATGATGGACCCAAGATATTTAAAGTTTTCTCTCTTGGGAATAAGTTGAGTGGCAAGCCTCACATCAGTGTCTGCCTTAACTATCTACCTTAATTATATCTATTGACAAAGTATATCGTTACTTTCAATTGAATTATAGTTCTATTTATTTGGTGATTCTCTTCTAGATGGCCATATTATATAAATTGCACATGTGCTTCTACTTTTTCTCCAGGGTTCTTTGCAAGTTCTTTGCACACGGGGCATGTCTGAAGGGGGATCATTGTGAGTTTTCACATGATTGGAACAATCCTCCTAATAATGTAACGTTCTTGACAATTTAGTTTGATGATCAATGCTTAATTGATCATTTACTGTCTGATTTTCTCTTGGATCATTGTTGCAGGTATGCACCTACTACCAGAAAGGAGCTTGTGCTTATGGAAGTAGGTGTAGATATGAGCATGTTAAAATTAAACTGTCTCGACCACAGCCTTCAGCTCAATCTTCAGCACAACCTCAACAATATCTGCTTTCAAGTTCTGCTCCTACCAATGTGCCTCCAGGAATGGGTGCACATAATGCACATGTTGTGTCAGGTATTTCTACTGAATATTTAGGTTCAAGCAGACCTTATGACGCTTCCAGCCAACCAGTGTGGAACCAAAAGTCACGGCTTCAAGATGCATTGGAGATTGATGACATGATTGAGTTAAACAGTTTTAATCCAGCTGATCGGTCAATCTGTGCCTTTGCTGCTGCTGGTAGTTGTCCTCGGGGAGAAAACTGTCCTCGTGTTCATGGAGATCTTTGTCCAACCTGTGGAAAGCATTGCTTGCATCCTTTCAGGCCTCAGGAAAGAGAGGAGCATATAAAAACATGTGAGAACAAGCAAAAGCACCTTGATTTATTGAAGCGCAGTCAAGAAATAGAGTGCAGTGTATGCCTTGAACGTGTTCTTTCCAAGTCAACAGCAGCTGAGAGGAAGTTTGGGATCCTTTCTGAGTGTGATCATCCGTTTTGTGTATCGTGTATAAGGAATTGGCGTGGCAGTTCTTCCTCGGGGATGGATGTTAATTCTGCACTGAGGGCTTGCCCCATATGCCGAAAGCTTTCATATTTTGTCGTTCCAAGTGTTATTTGGTACTTCACAAAAGAAGAAAAAGAAGAAATAGTCGACAACTACAAAAACAAACTCAGGTTTATCACTTTCTGTCTTTCCTTTTCCCTACTTACTTTTCATTTTGTTAAACGATCGTAACACTAGCAATGTCATATGAGAGTGAATGCTGAACCTCTAAGAGTCCAACATATCCACATGATGTGTTGCCCTCAAATGCATACACAACATGTATGCTGATAGTTCGAACCTTTTCTTGACAAGATAATTAGTTTAATTTAGTTGCTAGATAATCACAAGTCATTGTAATTATTGGAGACTACAAATAATTGATTGACATGCTTTGAATGAATATTGGAATGAATATTGGATATCAATGGGAGAAAATATTTTTTGAAGTTATTTTTTTATCTAACAACCATGTTGAATTCTTCAATTAATTCGACTTGTTGATTTATCTCGTTATTAATCTGCAAGAATAAAATCATCATAGAGATTCTTCAATTTTTACTCGCCTATTTAATTGATTCTAAACCTAAGTTGCTCGGACTCTTCACTTTTGATGCCGCACCCGTGTCGACACGACATGGGTGTGGGTGTGGGATCCGTGTCCGATTTGGTCAACCGGTTTCGGATGCTTTGACCAAAATTGATGGGGAAAGTTTGGATGGTTTTAATGATTTTTGTAATCAAGACAAAAGTTAAGGTGAAATTGAAGAAAATGAAATGCCTTTTATATAGAAATCTCCATGTCACGCTTTTTCCTTTAATCTCCTTCTAGGATTCTCTTCAAGTTTTCCACGTAATATCTCATAATTTAGGTTTTATCACTATATTTTTAGATATTTTGATTATTTTTAGGCGAATCCTTGCACTCGTATCCATATATGGATCCATATTCCCGAATCTTAAAAATTAGATCATGAAGGATCTGACCTCTAGATCCGTACCCTTATCGGATACCCGTACCCGAGTCCGAGCAACACTCTATATTTCTATGAGATTATAGATAAAATAATGTACTAATGATTTCTTGCACTAATGGACTAAGGGCGACAAATATATTATTTCTATCCTTATTTGTGAATTGATTCCCTGACAGCTAGGTTCAAGAATGCACTTTATTCAATCCTATTGCAACCAAGAAGTTCCTTTTTAAGTTCAACTCAAGATTCATAGGCAGTATCTAATTGATGACCAAACAATCAAGTAACTGAACTCAGGATATGAATAAACAAACCAATATGATAAGTTAAACCTGTCTAATTAACATTTGAATATCAACATTAAGATAGGACCATAGCTCTAGAATTAGAGAAGTTAGATACACATCGTCATGGTAGAAAACTAGAAGAAAACTCGAATAAATTTCACGAATGCATAAAAATCAATCAAAGAAGGGAAAAAGAAAAACTCTGCATGAATCCCAAACTTTATGAACTCTTATTAAATGGCTTCCTCCATGTTACTAGTGTCTCCGATGACCTAAAAGATGTGTTCTCAAATTTTATATTTGGTAGAGAAGTCGTGGGTCAAGTATATCAGTCTCAGCTTTTTTTGTTGTGTTTCATGTGCTCAGAAATCAATTGGCAATTCAATAATAAACTTGATAAACACTGTGTCATATCAAATATTGAACGGGAGGCTTTCAAGGATGAGTCATGTAATCAGTGTGGCTCCCTACTTGGAATTTCTTTCTTCCAACTTATCCAAAAAATATAAGCTGGGGCAATTCTCCCCTTCCTATGCCTTTTGCATCACATCCTACTTCGCAACTTGCTAATATTTTAGAAATCTTGCCAGACATTTTCCAAGTGATGTTACTGAGATTAAGAACATCCTCTATATTTGTTCTGTTATCTTACAATTGAGAAAAGATGGTTCACTGTCTCTGATAGTTTCCCCACACAAACAACACCTGGGACAAAGAGTAATCCCTCTTTTCATCAAGTAATCCTAAGTAACTACTACTTCTCTTGCCAGAATCCAAACATAACTAGAAACTTTATATGTTATCTTCTGTCATATGCGCTTCCAATGCCATTCTTCAATATGATGATTTGTTTGGTTCAAATCTTTATAGGCTACATTGACTTTGTATGCACCACTGCTATGCCCATTCCACCAAAATCTATTAACCCCTTCCTGTAAACCCCCAAAACTTCCTAAAAGATTGTTAAATTCAATCATCCCATTCAGCTCCCAGTCATTAGGCATTCTTCCAAAGGTAATATCCCATCCCTGGTTTGATCACTGTTCTGCCATTTTATGTTGGTGATGTTCTAGGTTGATAATGTCACAAAATCTTTGTTGGTGGTTTTCTGTCCCAGGCCATATGTCCTTCCAAAATACAGTTTTACTACCATATGCTACTTTAATGGAAAAGCCGTTCTTCAAATAAGGCTATTGGGCCCTGATAATCTCCACAAACTGACCTCATAAGGGGTATTGACCTCCTATGTTATCCACCTTTCCTCTTCGTCATATTTTGTTTTGATGGCTCCCCATAATATATGATCTGCTTGTGTTTATTTCCAAAGCCATTTCATTTTTAAACCCTTGTTCTAAAACTCTAGGTCCCTGATTTCCAGTCCCCTCTACTACTTGCTCACTGATAAGGCCTTCCATTCAACCAAATGAAAACCTATCTTCTCCTTATCTCCTTGCCACAAAAAGGATGTTCTTCTGATGTCTAGTCTTTTAATAACTCTCAACTGAAATTGGAAACAAAGACATTATGTAAATGAGGAGGGCATCTAACACAAAGTTGATAAGTATGACTCACACTTCTCAATAACACCATTCCGAATTTCCTTGGATTTTGCCCCTAATGGCATACCAAGATATACAGCGGGCAGGGACCCAACTTCTCCTTCCCAACATTGATGCTAGGAACTCCTTATCAGTGGCTTCATTAATTGGGAAGAGGGAGCACTTCCTCCACTTGATGTGAAGATCCGAAACACGTTCAAACAGAACCAAAATGACCCTCAGATGCATAAGTTGTTCCACCTTTGCATCAGAGAAGATAAGGGTGTCATCTGCATACTATAAATGTGTGATCTCCATGCTGCTAATGTCACTCCTAGCCATTTCATTTCCAATAATCCATCCATTGTATTTTGCTGTTTTCACCATGTTGTTAAGACCTTCTGTAGCCAATATGAATAAAAAGGGAGACAATGGATCACCTTGACTTTGCTCTCTTTGATCCTTGAAATAACCAGCAGAACCATTTGTAAGGACAGATAACATACTGTTGAAATGCATTGTCTATGCATTGTTGGATCCAATTGATCCATTTGAGTCCAAATCCCATCCGCTTCAGAATATCAAGCAAGAGCGCCTAGTTGACATGACCATATGCCTTTTCAGTGTGAAGCTGGCATAAAATTCCCGGGTTTTTTCTGTTTGATTCTTGAGTTGGGCGTAAAACACCCCTAGTTGGGCTTGCATAAAATACCAGGTTGCTCAGCCCATTTTACATCTGGCTTCAAGGCTTTAGCATACCCCGGTGACCCTTTGACAACAACAATTAGAATTTAAAATATTAGAAAACTAATAAAGGTGATAGAAAAACAGGTGGATTCTCAACAAATGGCCCTTAAATCTTGGGAACCTGATTGAACTTTTTTGAGTAGGAATTGAGGAGTGCATTCATTTCTTGGTAAGTTGGGACGAGGAACGAGTTGATGCTGGAGCCAGAGTTTTTGACACAAGGTATCATTACAGGATAGAGAGATTTCTGAAAGTCGTGCTATCGTCTGTTGATAACTACAGGAATCGAGGAAGGCCACTAGACCTTAATCTTGAATATTAAAACACCCTCAAAAGTAGCGTGCTTTATTTGGATTTAGTAAACTACATAAAAGGGGATTCGATATATCTTTTTCCTTGTGATTGGACTAGTGAATTCCCTCTCGAGAGAGCCGGACCTCTTTTACAGTAACATTTCCCTTGATTACTCTCTGCCATGCATTAAAAGATATATCCTTTCCCTTTTTTTTCATATCTAGTTATTCTGCTTACGGGTTTTTGAGACGAGGGTTCCCAGGAAACAGCCTCTCTACCTCTAAGGTGGCGGTAAGGTCTGCGTACATTTTACCCTCCCTAGACCCCACTTATGGGATTTCACTGGGTATGTTGTTGTTGTTGTTGTTGTATGCATTAAAAGTAATAAGTATGATCCTTAATTTTCATATCATGAAACATTGCTTCTATTTTGATGTTCAAGCTTTATACATGAACATTCAAAGGGTAAATTTAAAAATCTAGCAAGGCTTTAGCTGTCTTGTAATGCGGGATAGTAGTTATATTTATCATATTGATGTGATGAGGCCAAGTTTTAACTGAGATGGAGTATTTTTATGCTTCATAAAGTTTTTAATTAGGATGCTGCCATGCCCCAGCTTCTCTGGGTGGGAAAGCTGAAAAGAATACAAAAGATTTTCTGAAGTACCATTTTTAAAAGTAATTCCTTTTTAATTCTTGTGTTCAGATCTATCGACTGCAAGCACTTTGATTTTGGGAATTCGACTTGTCCATTTGGGACTAGCTGTTTCTACAAGGTAAGAAATGCTAAGATGCCTGAATATCTTTAGAATTTTATTTTTTCAATTAGTGACAGTGATTTATTGCCATGGAATATATCTTTTTTACGTAACATCGTAAGTTATATACTTCTATAACAACAACCACACTGTAGTCCCAAACAAGTTGGGTTGGCTACCTGAATCCCCACTTCTTCCATTTATGTTCACACATATCATCATCTGTCGTGGTTGTGGAGATACTCACTCTACACTGAGAAATTAGCTGTGAAACATTTACATTTATTAAAAAAACCCATGTAAATCAATATACATGAATTTTATAGTGTTATACTAGCATGTAACCGATGCAGATAAATATAATATTATACTACTATACTGTATGTACAGATATCATATCTCAGAATAGTAAGTCATATGCATTCAAGTAGGAACAACATATCCCATATATTATCCCAGTATCCGCATATATGCACATCAACTCACATATACTGTACCCCAAAAACCAGTTCTAGCATGGGAAATTTTTTCCCGTTGAGGTCAATGTCTTAACTTACCTCGGTCTCAGCCATGCTTAACCTTCCACAACTTTACCATGTCCGGCCGGACTCCTTGAAGCGACTCCAATCTATTCAAGAGAATACTCAAATGATATGGAGTTTAAGAAAGTAAGGAAGACTATTGAATCTTATATACTTAAACTAGAGATGTGTATAATGTACCAACATGCCCTTTTGAAGATGTTGAAATTGAAGAGTTACTAAATATAGAAAATGACATTCTTCTGGAAACAAATCAAAAAGGAAAGTAAGACACATAAGTTAAAATAGAGATAATATGACCTAGTTTTGAAGTAGTAATAATAGGTGTGAATGAAATAAGAGGTTTCCCGAAAGATGATTTTCAACAACTTGAACCTACTTTTTAACCATGTTTTTTCATATCTCTTAAACAGGAAATAAGGGGATGAAACAGAATAAAGAACCGGAGAAACTCAAACTTCATAAGAATAGAGATATCGAGAAACTGCTCCAAATTGTCAAGGGAAAGGAATTAAGCATCTTGGATTCAAATATTTAGTAAGACTTTGTCGGAATAGAGGTGATTGGGTGGTGTAGAGTAGTTAAGTCATAAATGAGCTTGAAGAAGTGTTTTCGATCAAAAGCTGGATAAGCTTCAAGTGTTTGTGCATAAGATAGTGGTGAGTGTGTGTAGGGGCATGGGGAACCTCACATTTGTTTGCTGCTAGTGTGTTTCTTCCAGTATAGGGTCTGTCAAGACCTAAGCTAGGCCCTGTGCTGAGATCCCCGAAGGAATCCCAAACTAGCCTCAGCATTTCATAAGCATACAAGGTGAGTAATGAAGAAGAATACATAAGCGGAAGCTAAACATAACATAGACTTAAGTATAAGAGTCATAAGAGACACATAAGTCATAAGGAGTACAAGTCTGAAAGTAATACATCATGTCCAATAATGCTTTTAAGTCATGAAATGGACGGGGGGTTCAGACATGTCCCAAGCTCACCCTCAACTAAAATAAAGACTGTCTCAACATAATCAATAAGCTGGATCTAGCCACGAGGATGAGGAGGATAGTTACTTGCACCTACATTGTAATATAATGTAGGCATGGAGTATGCATTAGCACGTTTGAATGTACTAAATATGCCGGCATGCAATACAATATAGATACATAGTAATAAGCTGCATAGCAATGATACATGAACAAGCACACATATATATAGAAATATAGTAACGAAGGGTTATCATACAAAGATGCCATGAGTATCATGATGCATGAA
The DNA here is from genome assembly GCA_038996855.1 of Solanum aculeatissimum. Taxonomy (NCBI): domain Eukaryota; kingdom Viridiplantae; phylum Streptophyta; class Magnoliopsida; order Solanales; family Solanaceae; genus Solanum; species Solanum aculeatissimum. The sequence goes on along the minus strand of JBCEWC010007260.1, from coordinate 9,382 downwards.
TGCCATAGTACATATCATATGTGGGAATGTCACTGAACCGACAATAAGACCACGAGCTATAAGATGGAATCCTAATGTTGCCTCTACACCGGAGAAAGAGTAGCTTACTTGCCAAGGTAGACTATACTCCACCTGGTGGGTCATGAAACATAATGCTATATGTGGATCCACTAGCTACATGAATGACCAAGCCTCTGCTAATGGGTGGCCCTCTACCTACGGTGGCATGTAGTTATGAGACAAGCAGTCTTTATATAAGGACCCTTAGGGATAGTCCCCCACCTCAAGTCTCATTTGGTGCCAAGTCAAACATCACATGGAATGAATATACATACATATAATCATGCTTGTCATTGATCATCATAAGTCATCGTAAATCATAATACTTTAGCCCATAGGCTAAACCATAGTTCAAAACATACTTGCATGCATAGGGAATAACTCATTTCATAACCTGTGTAAGTGGAAGGTTGTACCTGTCCTCATCAATACACAGTAACTTGTATATGATGGTGTATACACATCCTTGCTTGATCATAGTCATAAAATAGCCACATTCATAATCATAAACTCATTCAAAAGCTTGTACATGCATGATCATGTGATGAGATATAAGAGTATAGCATGGGTACATGAGCATCAAGTTCAAAATCATGAGAATTGAGTAAATACATGCATAATCTTTGAATCGAAGATCATTTGAGTCATAATTGAAGTTACCCGTGCATAACAACAACAACAACATACCTAGTGGAATCCCACAAGTGGGGTCTAGGGAGGGTAAAATGTACACAAACTTTATCAGTACCTCAGAGAGGTAGAGAGGCTGTTTCCGGAAGACCCTCGTCTAAAAAATATCAAGCCCCATAAGCAAAAGATACTAGATATGGAAAAAAGGGAAAAGAAAAGAAAAAAGGAAAACGACTAAAATGGAAAGCAAATGATAGTATGTAAATACGATAAAAGTAACAAATATAAGATGGGTAATGACAACACAGAATATAAAGACACGACTAATCCTACTAACTTACTATATCACAAGGCCAGACATCAACCTACCCCTACTTGCCTATTACCTTCTATCCTAATGCGCGACCTCCACTTCTTTATATCTAAGGTCACGTCCACGGTGAGATGAAGTTTCTCCAATCCTGTCTGATCACCTCCCCCTAATACTTCTTCGGTCTACCTCTACCCCCCGTGTAACCCCTAAATCCAACCTCTCACACCTTCTAACCATAGCATCGATACTTCTTCTCTGCACATGTCCAAACCATTGCAGTCTCGCTTCCCTTATCTTGTCCGCCACAGGGGCCACCCCCAACTTCTCCCGAATGGTCTCATTCCTAATCTTATCACTCCTGGTATGCCCACACATCCATCTCAACATCCTTATCTCCGCAACTTGCACCTTCTAAATGTGAGTTTTTGATTGCCCAGCTCTCTACCTCATATAGCAAGGACGGTCTAACCATCATTCTGTAAAACTTACATTTAAGTTTAGGTGGTATCTTCTTATCACACAATACTCCAGAGGCAAGCCTCCATTTCGTTCGTGCTGCCCCAATGTGGTGTGTGACATCATCGTCAATATTGCCATTACTCTGGATGATAGATTCAAGATACTTAAAGTTTTCTCTCTTGAGAATAGGTTGAGTGGCAAGTGTCACTTCAGTGTCTGCTTCATCCCTCGCAACACTGAATTTGCACTCCAAGTATTTTGCTTTGGTCCTGCTCAGTTTGAACCCTTTGGATTTCAAAGTATATCTCCAAATCTCCAATCTATCATTAACTTTAGCCCGAGTCTCATCAATCAATACTATGTCATCCGCAAATAGCATACACCATGGAAACTCCTCCTGGATAGATAGTGTCAGCTCATCAATCACTATTGGTCCCTCAAACCTTTATGATTTCGTGCCGAACCAGGTCTCTATCTTTGAACTTCTCATTCGATGAGACCCAGGTCTCGCTCTTTCCATTTTCTAGGTCACGCCTTAACCTCGTTAGAAAGCGGAGTTGGCTAGCTGCCGACATATCTTTTACGTCACCAGCCACATAGTCCGTAACGTCTTTCACTGCATCACATTTGCTGGGGCTGAATCCCCTTTCTTGAGCGATCGCCTTCGCTCGTTGGCAGAATGCAATGAATTAGTGGAATGAGGGATCAAGAGACGGATAGGGAGGGAATGACCTATCAATTATTGGTTGACCTTCCCTTAAACCAGTCACGGAGCTCTCAATTGAGTTGTTTAGTTTCTGGATTTCCATCTCTAGTTGGGGCTTTCGATTCGAAAAAATGTGGTGCGGGTTCATCTCTCTCGATCAGTTTAGGTGTGAGGGAGGATCAATTTCCTTTCAGGGTAAAGCAGCGCATAAAAAAGGGCTGTCACGTCAAAATTCCGGTTCCTTCGCGAACGAAGTTCAGAATCAACAAGGTTTCATAGAACGAAGGGAGTGTATAACTTGGATTTCATTATACTTTTTTGTTCGTACGAGGGAGAGATAGAATGGAGTTCTTCATGAAGTTCAAAACAAAGGAATTAAAAAACTGCAAAACCTTAGTTTGATCATGAAAGAAAATAGATGAATTAGTAAGAAATTAAGTTGGGCTCCATGATTGGATGGTAATCATGGATGAATCCTACATACCTTAATGTAAATTGAAGAATTGGGGATGAAATTAGCTTGAAACTTGAAGGTTCCTTGGACTCTTTGGAGTGGCCCAGTGGTTTGGGCATGGGGCTTCCATGTTGGAGGTTTCAAGTTTAAAACCCCTTGCTAACAAAAGTAAAAGGTTTTCCTTCTGGGTCGAGCTCGTGGCACCGGGCTTGTCTAGTGCGGGTTACCTCTCCCATGTGGTTTGCGAGCTAGTGCATAAGAGCAGGGCTTTACCCTGTGCGTACCCAAAGGATAGTGGATGCGGGTTCCCCTTGTCATTACAAAAAAAACTTGAAGGTTCCTTGAAGAGTTCTTTACTTGAGCTTGAATGAAGATTTGAGAGTGTTTTGGAAGAGTAATCTTGTGAGTCTAAGTGTTAGGAATGCATGAAAGTTATTCGCGGGGGTTAGTATACACTTTGGAGGGTATTGTAAGGCAAAAATATCCAATAGAAGCTTAGGATTTTGGGAAATGACTGAAATAACCTTACGAAAACAAGTCCGAAAACTTGGCGCGGTGCACTGCACGACCACCACCACTGGCCATGGGGTGCACCACAGATCGTGGTGGGGTCGGTGGTATGCACCACGAATCGTGGTGGGGTCCATGGTGGTGCACTAGGGAATAAACTTGGAGGCCAAGTAGAGGGTGCACTCCACTAGGCATACCAGGTCCGTGGTGTGCTTTGTGGTGAGCGGCACCTCCGAGGCAGCCTGGAAACATGGCCAAGGTCCCCTCAACGTCACCCTTCATGGACAGTGGTGGGCACCATGGTCTGTGGAGGGTTCCTTGGTGGATACCCTGTGCCAAAAACTTTCGGAAACACAATTTAAAGCCTCGGTCGATCTTACGAAGTTCAGGTCCTTACAGGGTTGCCGGAGGATGGGTGAGCTAATTTTGTTGAAATAGACCTGTGGATCTTAGTTGAAAAGTGAGAATTGAGATCTCAACCTCGTTCGGCCTATTTCCCTTCTCTCTCTCTCTCTCACCCTCTCCCTCTCCCTCTCCCTCTCTTTTATTGTTTCTTAAGTAGAAAAAGAATTAGAGGATGAAAAAGAAGGAATTGTCAGATTAGGGACTCAAGTCCTTGGCTCTGGTACAAACAACAATTACAACAACATACCTAACGTAATCCCACAAGTGGGATCTAGGGAGTCTCTCTCTCCTCTCCCTCTCTCTCCTCTCTCTCTCTCTCACACACACACTTTTATTGTTTCTTAAGCAGAAAAAGAATTAGAGGAGAAGAAAGAAGGAATTATTAGATTAGGGACTCAAGTCCTTGGCTTTGATACAAACAACAATAACAACAACATACCCAACGTAATTCCACAAGTGGGATCTAGGAAGGGTAAAGTGTACGCAAACCTCACCCCTACTTTATGGAGGTGGAGAGGCTCTTTTCGAAAGACCCTTGGCTCAAGTACTTCAAATCAAAATGAAAAAAGAAATACGACAGTAGTGAAAACAAGTCAGTTAATACGGGAAACAATGTTAGGCATCCAACAATGAAATAATCTGGTAAGTGAAACAAAAAAGATTAATAGATGGTAACAACTATCAAAATCAAGCTTAATTATGTTGAAAAACGGGAAAAGCTCAACTACCTACTGATGTTCTACTATAGTCCGTGACCTCCATACTCTTCTATATAAGGTCATATCCTTGGTAAGCTGAAGCTACGCCATGCGCTATTTAATTACCTTTCCCCAATGCTTCAGCGTACCTCTTACCTTTTTTCATACCTACTATATCCAAACAATCTTAGCCTCACTTCCCTCGACTTGTCCATCACAGAGGCCCCTTCCACCTTGTCCTAGATATCCTCATTTCTAATCTCTCTCCTATTTTGACCACATATCTATCTCGACATCCTCATTTCTACAACTTGCATCTTCTAAACATGAGAGTTCTTTGACCAACAAAAAAGTAGGTTTAACCACCACTCTATATAACATTCCTTTAAGTTTCAGTGATACCTTTTTATCACAGAAGGCTCCCAAGGCGAGGCTTCTTTTGATCCAACCTAAACCAATACGATGTGTGACATCAATCATTGATCTCCCCATTATCTTGGATTAAAGACCCATGATACTTGAAACCAACTCTCTTGGGGATCACCTGTGTATCAAGCCATACTTCCATGCCTACCTTATATGAGGCATCACTGAACTTGCACTCCAAATATTCTATTTTGGTCTTGTTCAACCTAAATCTCTTTAGAGTTCGGGGTTTGTCTCCAAACCTCCAACTTGGTGTTAACTCCATTTCATCCTTGGCTCTGGTATCATGTAAAGTAATCAGAGATTTAAGAATGAATTGCTTGATCATTTCCTGAAGCTTATTCAGGTGGGTTTATACAGTTCTTAAAAGTAATCCTTAAATGGAAAGGATAGTGATACCTAGTAATTCCTATTTTTATTTGCATAATTATCGTTATTCTAAACTTTTCTACACATACAAGGAAAGGGATCTTTCCATATTAACGATTTCATAATGTTTAACAATCTCCCCGGATCACTAAAAACCTCCTTCTGGTCTGTTGAGACCATGACCTTTTTGCTAGGCATTAGAATTCTGATAGAATGATTACAAAGTAGGATATTGATGTAGTTAAACTTTGTAGATCTAGGTTGCTGCGTCTAACTTTTTCAAGTTTGGAATTTTGACTCTTGATGTGTCCAGAGATATTAATATGATGTGATCTTCAAAACATACGACACATCGACATTTCGTGAAATACATGCATTTCGTGAAATACATTCTTATGCATTTCCTGAAATACATGTTTTGACCTAGCTACATTTTTTTCCCTTTCCTAGGCTGTCTTGATGATAGTTTATCCTAATTCTGTTGATTTTTTGTTTGTTTAGTTTCCATTGTTAATATTGAAAAACAAAGAAATGGAAAGTTTAGTTTTTGATGTTTCCATGCGAATCAAATGCAATCCATCTTCACACAAATAGAAGGATACGCTCTCTCATGAAAGGAGATTCCTGATCAAATTTTGAACACTTTTTGCACAAGACAGTGGTATTACATCATGTTACCAATGTTATTGAAGGATACACTCTCTCATGAAAGGAGATTCCTGATCAAATTTTGATCACTTTTTGCACAAGAACAGTGATATTACATCATGTTACCAATGTTTCTCTTCATATTTCTCATCTTTTGTATCCTTCGTTCACATTTTGATATTTTCTTAAAGATGCTTATTATGGACATTACGGTCTTCTATTGCAGCATCAACACCGTGATGGTCGTCTAGAGGAAGTGGTATTACGCCATCTTGGTTCTGAAGATGGAAGCACAGTAATTGCTAAAAATATCAGGTCATATATCCTTCCACTTTTATTTCCTTATGATTTGACAACTCTCTTACATGGTAATGGTGTTATTCTTTGCTTTGGTTTACGATCATCGTTTGATTCGCTCTTCCATTTACTGGTTTCCTCAGGCTCTCGGACTTCCTTACGAATTTGGAAATTAGGTGAACAGTTTCTTTTAGTAATTTCAAGGTATGTTCAAATCATCTTGTTTGCTTTTTCTCTTTTGTCTTGGTAGCATTTTTGCTTGATTGACGGATTTCTTTGGTGTTATATTTCTTTTTGATTTTAAAAGAAAGACTATAACTCCTTTTGAAACGGAAGAGTGACACAGTAACTAAAATAGTTTTTGGGGCTTACCTCGATGTGTAATTCCAATTGCCTATCCACTATTTAAAGTTCTCGTAATATTTGTTCATGATCTATGTTAATATCGTTTGATGGCCAACTTTAAAATCAATGTAGAGGGGGTTATGAGCTAAATGGACTTCTCTTCATGTCTCGAAAGCCAATCAATTCACTCAGAGGCAATGCTTATTTCAATTGCTTATCTGTTGCCTACAGGGCGATCAGCAATTACAAACATTATTTTATATACAAGAGTGCTTTATAACTCTTTGTAGGAGACCTATGATTTCATGGTTGAGTTTCCGTTGTTGGCTACTTTTAGAGTTGAGTTTTTTTTTTGATGAAGTAAGTAGTTTTCATTAAAAGGTATCAAGAAGATGCAAGGCAGAAAAATTTACAGCAAAAGAAGGGGTTTGCTCTCGTACAAGAATTTACTAAATAACTAAAGAGCAAACATAGTCCAAAATAAAGATCAGCAGTGGTTAGAGGGGCCTGATTGAACCAGCTATGTAAGAATATCAAGCAGTTGGATTTGAGATTGTGATTAGGAGTTGAAATCCCATCAAAACATCTACGATTTCTTTCATTCCAAATGCTCCAAAAGATAGCAGCAGGGACCATACACCATGTTTTTTTGATTGATTTCCCCACTCTCCAAGAACACCAACTCTCATAGGCATCTTTAATGGTATTTGGCATGACCCAGGCAATTCCAAAGACTGATAAGAACATACTCCATATGCCAATTGCTACTTCACAATGCAAAAATAGATGCCTAACACTCTCCAGCATGTAACATTCATTTTCAACCTGAATTTTTCTTTTGCTGAGATTATCTTGGGTGAGGCAAGCTTCATACTAGGCAGTCCAGACCAAACCAGTTATCTTTGGGGGCAGTCTAGATTTCCATATAAGCTTCCATGGCCATTTGTCAATCAATTCCTTGTTAGAACATAGATTTTCATATCCCCCTTTGACTGTATATGCTCTGTCTTTTGATTCTCCCCATTCCAGCTTGTCTTGTAAACGAGAGTTGACCTTTAACATTTGATAATCTTGAAAGCAATCCCAACAGGTCATTCAACTCCCAATCCTGAAACTCTCTTCTAAACTGAGGGGTCCAAGAGTTGTCTGACCAATATTGAGAGATAGTGGATTCCTGATTGTTGGCAATTTGAAAAAGGGTTGAAAATTCATATTTCGGACTCTGCCCCTAACCACCTGTCTTTCCAGAAAGAGATATGATCTCCATTACCCAGCTTACGTGAAGACTTGAGTTGGAACTCTCCCCCATAGCTTTGAAATGTGTTTCCAGGGACCCAAGCCATGTTGCTTTGGCTTGTGCACCAGTTGCTTTCCACCCCATATTTTGCTTGTTTTACAGCTTTCCATAGCCCAGGATTGTCTATGTTGTATCTCCAATGCCATTTCATTAACAAACTCTTGTTGTGCAAGAGTAAATCTTTAATCCTTGTCCACCATGTCTCTTAGGCAGAATGACTTTCGGCCATTTAACCAGATGATATTTGTGAGTGTCACTATTACAACAACTACTACAACAACATACCCAGTGGAATTCCACTAGATATGGAAAAAAAGGGAAAAGAAAAAAAAAGAAAATGGCTAATGATAGTATATAAAATAACAAATATACGATGGATACCGACAACACAGGATATAAAGGCATGACTAAATCCTACTAACTTACTATATCACAAGGCCATACATTAGCCTACCCCTATTAGCCTATTAGCCTTCTACCCTAATACTCGACCTTCACTTCTTTCTATCAAAGATCATGTCCTTGGTGAGATGACGTTTCACCCTATCTTGTCTGACTACCTCCCCCAAATACTTCTTCGGTCTATCTCTACCCCTCTGTGTAATCCCTAAATCTAACCTCTCACACCTTCTAACAAGAGCATCGGTACTCATTCTCTGCAATGTTCAAACCATCGTAATTTCGCTTCCCACATCTTGTTAGCCTCAGAGGCCACCTCTACCTTCTCTCGAATGGTCTCATTCCTAATCTTATCACTCCTGATATGTCCACACATCCATCTCAACATCCTCTTCTCTGCGACCTGCATCTTCTGAACATGAGAGTTTTTGATAGGGCAACACTCCACCCCATATGGCAAAGATGGTCTAACAACCATTCTGTAAAACTTACCTTTAAGTTTAGGTGGTATCTTCTTATCACACAATACTCCAAAGGCAAGCCTCCACTTCGTCCATGCTGCCCCTATACGATGTGTGACATCATCATCGATATCGCCACTACTCTGAATGATGGACCCAAGGTATTTAAAGTTCTCTCTCTTGGGAATAGCTTGAGTGGCAAGCCTCATTTCAGTGTTTGCTTCATCCTTCACCACACGGAATTTGCACTCCAAGTATTCTGTTTTGGTCACTATTACCTTCCCATAAAAAATCTCTTCTTAACCGATCAAGTCTTTCCAGGATCTTAGTTGGTAATGGAAAAAGGGACATGAGGTAGGTAGAAATGCTGTCCAACACACTGTTGATGAGTGTGATCTGCCACCAAAAGAGAGAGATTGCATTTTCCAGTAGGCCAATTTCCTTTCAAATTTTTCAATCACCCCATCCCAAATATTCAAAGATTTGTACCTAGCTCCCAGTGGAAGTCCCAAGTATGATGTCAGGAAAGTACCCACTTTGCAACACATAACTTCTGCTAGCTCCTCCAAGTTTGGAACCGTATTTATCGGGTATATGATACTTTTCAACATTTTCATATGAAGGCCAGATATAGCTTCGAAGATCAATAAAGTGACATTGAGATACAAGACTTGTGCTTTATCAGCTCCACAAAAAGTCAGTGTGTCGCCTGCATAGAGAAGATGGGATACTGTTACACAATTGCCATCCGAGTTCCCCACTTTAAAACCTTTCATCCAGTGCAGTTGATTAGCTTTGTGTAATATTTTACTGAGCCCTTCCATAGCAAGTGTTAGAATAGGAATAGGTAAATACAATCCTACTTAGAATAGAAATAGGAATAACAATAGTATATAGAATCCTAT
>JBCEWC010007259.1:0-21692 GCA_038996855.1 Solanum aculeatissimum | reverse complement strand
CCATTGTACATCAATACACCCAACAATGCAACTATGATAAGGTATGCAACCATGAATAAGCAATAATTACTGACTTTGTCAGATATCAACAATGCAATGCAAGTGCCATCACAAAAAGAAGTCTTATTCCTTACTCTAAATGATATTTTCAAATTTAGTACTAGGGACAATACTACGACACTCACTCTCACAAACTATATTCAAATGTTGTGACCAATACCATAGGTTTTCCCCTATACTCATGCTTAATGCAGTTGATTAGTTGGACTAGGATCACTTTAGGACTTTCAAGGCTTGTAATGTAGGATCAAGGGGCTTTGGTGGGATATTTTAGCAACATAGTGACTAATGACCCTCCTTGACACCATATGTTTCTACATTTTTTCACTACCAACCTATCATATTCTCATCTCCTTTTTTCTCCCTTTTCTAAGCTTTTTAGGGTGGTTTGTTCTCATTCTGCACATTGCCTTTATTATTATTATTATTATTTTCTATTTAGCACACTGATTAGGCTTTTTTTTTTATTTTTCTCGCACCCTTTAGCACATTTTCCTCCCCTTTTTCTGTATCACTAGTTTCCCCTTTTTGCATGACTTTCCTATCACCAGCTACCTTCAACTTAGGCTTTTGGCCAGAGTTGAGGTGCACAATATCCGTGCTCAGAACCAGGACAACTCTTTTGGTATCTACCCTCAACTTAAGCTTTTTGCTTCAGTTGAGGTGCACAATGTTCAAGGAAGGACCAGGTCCCAGTTTAGGACTTATCATTTATCAAGGCAAGGTTACTTAGGTATTTACAAAGAAAGAGGTTAATTTCAGGCTCAAACACAGAGATCAAGGGATATATAGCACATTTGGTCGATTATTTAGGCTAAGTGGACTATTAAGAACAACAATTTAAGATCCTTTCCTAACTAACTAATCTACAGTATAAGTTAAGTAACAAAGCAAGTTCTGAATTGAAACACAGTGCTGAATCATGAAATTTAAGCTCACTCACATATGACATTGCGTACATGTCAACACTGACTATTCAGATCATACTTTTATCTCAATTTAGCCTAACTTATCAGAACAATCATTGTCAAACAACTAATTGTATATGGTTGCTATCTAGACTAACTAATCAAAAATTTTGGGTGGGTATCATTTTTCAACAAAAACATAATTATGCCATAGATATAGGTACTGTATGCTACTAATACTACTTAAACATGCCGGTTCAATCGAAAATAAATATCCACAGTGAAAAAGAACACAGAAAAAATAACCCTTTGGATAAAAAATCGAGATAGCTATAAGCCAAGGCTAATCATACTTCACTAAGGCATATAACTACCCACACCCCATTCAAAAAGTTGTGCATTATCCCCAATGCACACAACATATAAAAAATAAAGAGTCGGGGTCAAAAGAACATACCTAGGAGCCTAAGCGCCTCACTCAGTCCGAAACTATCCACCCTCCACCTGCCCCATGGACTCCTCGCCTGTAGGAGCGTATTCTTAGGGTCCAGTGATGTGCTGCCAAAATATAACACTTTTAATGCTTAAAACTTGAGATTTTATGTTCTTAAAGTGATGTTAGTAGATTTGATGTTTGTTTTTGTTTATTTTGTAATATTTTAGTGTTGGCTTGGTTTTGAGCTTAAAGTGAAGATTTATGAAAGTTTTGGTAGTTTACGAGACCCTCTACGGGTCGTGGGTCATTCCACAAGTAGAGAGGGTTTCTTTTGATGTTCTAGTGAAGGGGTGAAAAGTGAGTCACACTTTACGAGAGAGGACCACGAGATGTAGATGAAAATATGAGCCGTAGAGTGTGGTCGTGAAGTGAAGATCAGAAATTGAAAAGTTGTTGAAAGTGGCTCAGACAAAACCCTTCACAGGTCGTGGAATCCTAAATGGATCATGGAAAAGGTTTTGTGAAAGGCTCCAGTAGATGAAACTACATTCCACATGACCCTAATCCATAAGCCATGAAATGCCTCGTGAGTCGTAAAAACTGCTCGTAACTGACGCCGACACAGTTATCCTATTTCATTTCAGCTTTGTACTTTAAGTACTACAAATAGGTTTTTTGGTTTTCTTATCAGATAAAGAGAAATATACAGCAGTAGACACGACAACTACAATACTAGATTGATAGAGAGAGTTTGTAAACATTGTTTTGTAATTTTATTGATTCAAGTTTGCAATTTCATTGAGATTTTGGATTTTCATTCACCAATTTTTATGCGTAAGTAATTTAATTATGTATTCTTCTTGCATGATTATTGAACATACTCCAAGCATGCGTAACTAAATCCACAACTAGCTAAACCTCTCTCCTTGTAGTTATTTTTCTATTTTCTTTTGTTTTTTGGGAGATAGTAGAGTTAATCGATTCACTTTACAAGTTGTGCTAATTCAGAGTCTACCATATTCCTCGTGGGAATGATCCTAACCCTTGTTAGGTTAAATACTAGATTATGACCACTTCAACCTCCAAGTATAGGTATTTGCTGAGCGTTAATGACCATTAGTCAAAAGGGTCCCATCATTTGTGGCGCCGTTGCTAGGGAACACGACTAGACTTGACTAGCGCACAGTAATTTGATAGATTACTCTTTATCTCCCAAATTTTACGTTTATGTTGTTTTTATCTTGATTACAGGGTACAGGTGAATAGTGCATGTTAACTACAAGAAGTCAAGGCACTCCCTTGATTCCTTTTGACCCAGAGATTGAGAAAACCTAGAGAAGAATGGCCCAAAAACCTGGTAATGAAGTAGAGAATGCAACTAATGCTGCACTAAATCCAAATTGAGGCAACCCACCCATAGTCATTCCATAACCCACCCATAAATCCAAATTCAAGCCATCGCTAATGATTGGAATCAATATCGACTGAACCCAATGACTATGGATATCACAGGATCGATAGTGTTACCTCCACTTCAGATGACACTAAGTTCGTCGTATCGAGTGGGTTACTGCAGATGCTACAAAATGGTGAGTTGTTCGTAGGCCTACCGTCAGAGGATCCATATAATCACCTACACAACATTGTATTTGTCTACAAGACTGTAATGGGGAATTAAAATATGTCCATGGATGTCATTAGGCTTTGTGTCTTTCTATTATCTCTTACTGGCAATGCAACATCATGGTTAGCTGAGCTCCCACAGAGTTCGATCACCAGTTGGGTTGAATTGCAGACGACCTTTATGGAGAGGTACTTCCCTATCTCTAAAAAGCTCAAGCTGAAACAGGAGATTAATATCTTTGAACAATTGCCTGGTCATTTGATTGGTACTACATGGGTGCAGTTTTCAAAGTGTCTGAGAAGGGTTCTCGACCACAATATCGTAGATGAATCCTTAGTTGAAATTACAGACCCCTTGATGATAACGGGTAGGCAGTTGCCGAAACCATCATGGGTGGGTCATTCATAGATCATACCTTCCAGAAGATCACCGAGAGGCTAGAGCAGGTGGTTAAACTAATCTTGCATGGGGCACAAGGGACATAGCCACCACTAAGAGCTCATTTGCAGTTACTACTACTCAGGTGCAAGTGTAGGTCAGCAAAGAAGTGATGTAGGAACTTACCAATGTGGAGCTACTGATGAAGCAAAATGTAGAGAAGGTGAATGTCGTTGCTCATCAACCTGTCTAAGCACCAATGTATGAGGAACCCTATTTGGAGGAAGATTCTTGCTTCGTAACTGAGCAGACGGGGGGTTTCCAGCCTAACACCCAGGGGTTCAATCAGGACTACTGGCGCTAATTGTAAGGAAACCAAGGTCAGAACTACGGACGAGATAGTGCTTACAACAACAACAATCGGGGTGGCTTTTATGATAGAAATAGAGGCCAAGATAAAGATGCTAAGTGGGGTCGCAAAGATGGCTACAAAAATGATGCCTATGTGCCACCCTAAATTTATGATTCCGGTAAAGGTTCATCCAGAGTTGAGGAGATATTAGACAGATTGTTGAAGAAGGTTGATGCACAGGATGAGACACTTAAGGGGATGAAGACTAACATCACCAACATTAATCAAACGATAGAGTTCCATCCAGTTGCAATCAAGAAGCTTGAGTAACAATTTGGCCAGATCTCGACCTAGCTCAACCAATACCAGGAGGGTACTTTGCCTAGTAACACTGTTCAGAATCTAAAGAATAAAGGACCATGTATGGCTATCACAACTCATAGTGGGAAGCAAATCACTGATCCTTCAATGCCTACAAATGATGATAAGGTTCGTGATGAGGGTATTGTGGATAAGCAAGTTAAAACTAGAGATGTTAGTGTTCATACTGAAGAAAGCAATGTCATGCCAAAGTAGTTGAGACCCATTCCTCAACCTCCTCCTCCCTTCCCATAGAGACTAAAGAAAAAAGAGGAGGAAGGTAAGTTCAAACACTTTTATTCCATATTGAAGAAGCTTTCCATCAACATCCCATTGATAGAGACGTTGGAGAAAATGCTTGGATACGCGAAGTTTATGAGGGATCTGGTGACGAAGAAGCACACAGTGGGTCAGGAGCTCTCACAATAGGTCTAACATTACAGTGCTATCTCTACCCGGTCCTTGGTGTAGAAAAGAGAGGATCCCAGAGCATTTACCATTCTCTACACTATAGGGGATGTGGAGTTCGCAAGGGCATTTTGTGATCTTGGTGACAACATTAACTTGATGGACCTTGTGATTTTTCAAGAAGCTCGGTCTGACAGACTCTACACCTACTAGCATGAGACTGTTGATGGTTGACCAAACTGTGAAGAAGTTGGTGGGAATCCTACATGATGTCCTTATCAAGGTGGACAAATTCAAATTCCTTGGGGACTTCATGATCTTTGACTGCAAAGTCGACTCTGAAGTCCCAATCATCTTGGGAAGGCTTTTCATAGCCACTGGGCGAGCCCTAGTGGACATGGAACCTAGCCTCCTCAAGTTTAGATTGAATGACGAAGAAGTCACCTTCAACGTCTGCAGGTTGATGAAGAGGCCAAATGAGCATAATATAGAGATGTGGGCTATTAATGAAGTTTAAGTAATCCGATAGCTCACGTCGTTCCATGAAATAAATCAGGCACTGCTTGGGAAGCAACCCAAGATATTTTTGTAAAAATCGTAGCTTAGTTTTTAGTTTTTAGCTTTAAACTTAAAGTAGGTTAGATTTTTGTATTTTTAGGTTGTAAATTTTGGACAATGGACTGGTGTTATATAGGATAACCACATAATCTTTTAGGTTCTGCAGGTACCAGACCAAGTCATCCATTTTTAGCTAAAACAAAATTGAAAATGGACTTTACGACTGCCTCTACGGGTTGTGCTGCATTGTACAACTCGTAGACTATCTCATAAAGTTCTCCAGTGAGAAGGGATCTGATGCACTCAAGTCCACAAACCAAGTCCATGATTTTTATGTAGAACTACGGGTCATGGATTGGGTCCGTGGATCCAAGATAAGTCCCTAAAATTTGCCTAAGTGTCAAAAGTGGTTTACGAGGCCCTTTTATGAATTGTATGTCATCATACGACTCATATAAAGCTCGTAGACTATAGTTGTGGAAAAATAGGTTTAAGGCTTCCACAAAATCATGATTCATGTGCCGTAAAACATGTCGCAGCCCGTAATTGGGGTTTTGTGAAGCCAGAACCCTGACATTCTAACCCGACCCAGTTTGGTTTAAATAGAGGTCAAAATAATTTTGACCCCCATTATTCGCAAATATCGTCGATCCCAAACCCTAATCTGACCACTCCCATCCTTCTCCAACCAAGAATCTATCAACTCACATCATTTTCTGGCCACCTTCGGTGAACCCTCCTCTCCTAGAGTTTCAAACCCTTATAGTGTCCTTGTTATTCTTCTCCAAATTGCATTTCAAATAGGTCAATCTATGGTCCCTAAAACCTACTTTATCAAGTTATGATTTGTATTGAGTTTGATTGGAAATAGGGATGGGTTTAGCGGAGTCATGGACCTATTCAAATGTTATGCTTTGAAAATTTAGTCATAATTTTGATTATGTTGATTAAGGTAGAAATAGGTGCCAAAAAGGGTTGGGTGTTTTAATTGTGTGTTGGTAAAACTACTCGGTCACTATAATATATTGAAAAAATATGTGGGTACATGGAAAAATAGTTACATGCATTGATGGTTGGTCGAATGATTTAAAATGTATAATAAATCTTTTGATGGGGGTGTTTTTCATAATAATACATGATTGGGGTTGGTACCTTGGTGTGAATTTGCATGTGAGTACATAAACCTTTGTTTAATAATGTTGTTTTGTTTGGTAAAATTCGTTGGGGGAACTCGTAGATAAGGTAGTCAAAGATTTCTGAATATTGGCCATGTCTACATAGGTTTTTTACGGCTCGTGGATCAATCCACGATGTGTGGTTGCCCCTCATGAAAGGTTCTGGTTGTGTAATAATCTTGTGGCTTCATCATACGTGACCTACTATGACTCCTGGATTGTTCCATGATTCATAGATAAGTCTCGTAGAGTTTGCCAGTGTTGAACCCAAACTAGGACTTACATCCACGACTCAATCTATGACTCATAAAGCATTCTATAAGTCGTGACTGGGTATCGTGGATGCAATTCTTATTGATAAACAATTGCTAAATACTTCCCCACAAAACCCTTTACGACTCGTAGAGTACTCCACGACTAGTAAAGAGGGTTTCATGAACCCTTATTTTTCTAGTCTAGTTCTTAAATTTTCTTCTATTTTTGGATTGCAATATGGAACTAACCCATTTCATGATTGTGTGTCTTGCAGGTACCATGCCCGCTAAATCAAAGAAGGAATAAATTAGAGCTGTGAGGGCTCGCCTAGAAGACGAGGCCACAGATTCGGAGTATTCCCCCGAGCTAGTGGCTCTGTAGAGGAGCTTGACATCTATCCAGACACTGATGTAGATCCATGATAGACTCAGGCTTCTTCTAGGCATGCTGCATCGCAGGCTATTATGGTCTGCCCTCCCCAATTTGAAGAGGGAGATGACAGGGCTAGTAGTAGTATTCAGATGACCTTCTCCGAGAGGGGGTCCAAATCTAGTTCTGAGGAGGGATCAGACTTCTCATTATCCTCTAACCCTCGAGCACCTGATTCATCATTATTGGATGCAGAGCACAGCAGGTGGTGCGTCGAGGGCATACAAATGATCTTCAGGGAGGATATGCAGAGAAACGAGCATGGCTGACCCACTCGCTCCATACTGGACGAGTCCTGAGTCATCACTAAAGGATAAGATAGTGTATCATGGTTGGAAGACACCATCATTTGACACTGACTATAGTGGTTGGCACAGGTGGCTATGAGGTACTCACTGGTATTGGTGAGGGAGTTCTATGCTTCCTACGCCGCTACTATACATAACACTCTTTCCAAGGGGAAGAAGCCCCTCACCAAGCCCAGCCTAAAGGAGGTCAGAGTGCAAGTCCAGGAGGTCGACATGTCAGAGGAGACCATCCCATAGATGCTATTTGGACTCGAGTTTGTATCCTCTAGCTCCACAATAGAGTTCAATCACAAAGTGGGGTAGACATGCAACTTAAGAGTGATGAGGGACCCAGAGCGCCATGCCCGTTTGATGAGATAGGTGGCTACCCACATTGCTGCTGTAGGACCTGATCCTGCTTAGGTAGCCACTTCTTCGAAGCCTATTGTGAAGGCTTCGCTCAGTTTCCCTGCCAAATTTTTGTGGGTGATTGTTCGCTCGAGGATTCGGCTGACACTTATATATAATACCTTGACATCGGAGAGAGTTGTATTGGTGGCCAACATCTTAGCTGGATATGTTATTAATTGAGGCACTCTAATTATAGAGAAGATACACGAGGTAGCCTTGAGGAGGTCCACGACGATCCTCTTTTGGTACATCGTCTATGTTTGATAGCGGAGGTTTGTGTATTACATCATGTAGACATACTTGTGGAGGTGCAACACACGTTAGATGCTAGCCTGATAAAGGCTGAGGAGAACCCCGCTGCACTCAATTGGGCACTGAGGTCACAGGTTGTACTGCCAGATTTACCCGCCTCAGTGCCTACGAACGATCCCTCCACTTCTTCTATTGCACCGACTGCTGAGGGGCCCCCACAGACAAAGACCGCTTAGGAGAGGGGCCCACTATTACTACTGCTACTATTCTAGATTCTGTATTTATGACTTCAGTACCTGCCGATATTACATTTATGTCGGCAATATCTTTCCAAACGTTAGCACAGAGATTGACATATGCTGAGTCGCAGCTGGCTCAACTACTACAACAATTGAGGTCTTGAGTCTTTCAGGTTGTTATAGAGGCCGAGAGCCATATGCAGGCATTCAAAGTTATGGCTATCCGAGAGGATCTTGCACTAGTGAATGCTTGTATCGATGCCTTTGAGGAGTGGATCCAGACAAGACTCTGCACAACGGCTCTAGTTGACTTATCAGCTATGCAAATAGAGATTCAGCAGCTCTGGGCCAACATAGCTGCAACATTGGTTACTCCATTAGGCTTTCCATCTACCATGCTAGCTGTAACACCTATTATAGACCTGTTCTCTCCGGAGGATCCCATACACACTTCCCTCGAGAAGAGGCCCCGCATAGATGATGCAGACGTGAAGTGCCTTGGTGGGGAGCAGACAGAGGAGAAGGACTTGCGAATTATCATGGCCAGATCCCGAGAAGAGGAGGAGGCCAGACAGGAGCATACACGCCAATTGCTTAGAGGTGAGGGTACCTCCAGACTAGCTCCTACTGTTGAGGAGTCTACTAGGCTTGTGGAGGGTGGGCAGAGCGAGACTGCAAGAGGCTCTTAGGTGCCCAGGTATGTTTCTTTTAACCCTAGTTCTTTATATTTTGATTACGTGCATTAAGGACAATGCACAATATTTTGATGGGGTATGGATGGTTATACGACCTCAGTGAAGTCTGAGTAACTTTGCCCTATAATAGTCTGAGTAACTTTGGCCTTTAACTACCCCAATTGTTGATTCCAAAGGGTTTTCTTGCCTGTGTTCTTTCCTTGCGAATTTTATTTTATGTTGAACCGTCATGTTTAGGATATTTAGGTAGCCTTAGTAGTACATAGTATTGATGTCCATGAAATAGGTACTTTTTTGTTTTAAAAAAATGATACCTATCAAATTTTTGTTTAGCTAGTTTGATAGTAACCATGCATGATTAGGTTGTCTGATAGTGTTTGTTCTGATAAGTGTGTGAACTATGATAAAAAAAAATGTTCTATTAGTTTGTATTAACATGTAAAGCAATTCCATGTGTGAGTGAGCTTGAATTGCATGATTCTGTACTGTGCTTTAATTCAAAACTTGCCCTACTACTCAGATTTAGACTCTAGGCTAGTTGGTTAGGAAAGGATTTTACACCATTGTTCTGATTTAGCCACCTTAGCCTAAATATAATCAACCAAATGTGTTATGTATCCCTTGATCTCTATTTTTTAGCCTAAAATTGACCCTATTTTTTGTAAATAACCAATAAGCCTAAACCTTTATGAATGATAATCCCAAACTTAGCCCTGGTCTTTCCTTAAACACTGTGCACCTCAACTCAGGATAAAAGCCTAAGTTAAGGGTGGCTACCCAAAAAGTGACCCTAGTTCAGAGGATAGGTATTCTGGACCTCATCTTAGGTCAAAAGCCTAAGTTGAAGGTGGCTGGTATAAGGAGAAGTCATAAAATAGTGAGGAAAAAGCTTAGTCATACAGAGAAGGGAGAAAAAGAATAAAAAGGGTGATAGAAAAATGAAAAAAAAAATCCAAATTTCAAAACAATGTGAATGAATAAGGGCAAAGTGCTAAAAAGAAAAGAAAAACACCCTTAAGCAGTTGAAAAATAGGAGAAAGGGAAAATAAAATAAAGATGATAGGTTGGTAGGGTAAAAGTGTGAATAATGCAATATCAAGGAGGGCTTCAGTCACTATGTTTCCATATAATCACTTCAAAGCCCCCTGAGCCTAGATTATAAGCTTAGAAAGTCCTAACGTGATCCTAGTCCGACTAGTCAACAAGCCATGATCTGGAGTATAGAGGCAAGCATATGGTATTGGGCACAATAATTGAATATCTTTTGTGTGAGTGAGAGTGTCGATATAGTCCCAATGAACTTGAATTGAAAATATCACCCAGAGTGTATGATGGGACTTCTTTCTATGAGGTCACTTGCATTGCATTATTGATACTTGACTAAATCAGTGACATGTTGCTTATTTATGGTTGAATAGCTTATCACAGTTGCACTGTTGGAATTTTATAGTATGCATTGGTTTACTGTATTACTATCTGATATGTGTTTGAAAGAGACTTGGGTATTTGTTTGAGATTTTAATGTAGTCTATGCCATTGGGTTGAGTTTATGTGTCTATATGTTGCTTAAGTAGATTGAGTCCGTCGCTTGAGGACAAGTAATAATGTTAAGTTGAGGGTGTTGATGTGTTGCCGAAATATAATAGTTTTAATGCTTAAAACTTGAGATTTTGTACGTTCTCAAAGCGATGTTAGTAGATTTGATGTTTGTTTTTTTTAATTTTGCAGAATTTCACTGTTGGCTTGGTTTTGAGCTTGAAGTACGGATTTGCAGAGGTTTTGGAAGTTTACGTGACCCTCTATGTGTCGTGGGTCATTCCATGAGTCGTAGAGGGGGTTTCGTTTGATGTTCTAGTGAAGAGATGAAAAGTGAGTCACACTCTACGAGAGAGGACCACGAGTCCTAGATAAGAATACGAGTCGTAGAGTGTGGTCGTGAAGATAAAACATTGAAGAGTTGCTGAAAGTGGCTCAGGCGAAACCCTTCACAAGTCATGGAATCCTACACGGCCCGTGTAAAAGGTTTTGTGAAAGGATCCAGTAGATGCAACTACATTCCATAAGACCTCGATCCACGAGCCGTGAACTACCTCACGAGCCATAAAAGTTACTCGTAACTGACGATGACACAATTATCCTATTTCATTTCAACTTTGTATTTAAGTACTATAAATAAGTTTTTAGGGTTTTTTATTAGATATAGAGAAATATACAGAGTAGACACGACAGCTACGGTACTAGATCGATAAAGAGAGTTTGTGAACATTGTTTTGTGATTTTATTGATTCTAAGTTTGCAATTTCATTGAGATTTTGGATTTTCATTCAGCAATTCTTGTGCGTAAGTAATTTAATTATGTACTCTTTTTGCATGACTTCTGAACATACTCAAAGCATGTGTGACTAAATTCACAACTAGGGTTGTGGGAACCATAACGAACTAACTAAGATTTAACAGGATAACTTGCAAATTCTTGGAAGGTGTAGGATGCATTAATTAATCTCTTCACTTTAACTGCTTTTTAATGGAAGGCCAACATTAAAACTCGCCTAGTATCACTTGCCCGATCAAGGAAGTGAAGAATAGGAAAAAAATTAATTAACAGGGGTTGATCAATTTCTCTCAACTAATCAATCTACTAGGTGTAATAGGGTTATCCTGGGATAAAAAGTAAGGGTTAGTAAAGTAACATCACAAAGACCGATCAAGTAATGTGATAAAATTCACCTAGATGCCCGATCAAGGATTTTAGAGAACATAACTTACTGTCCTGCACCTACACACCAAAAAAGAGTCGCAAGTATCCAAGAACACTTAGTTAGGGAGTCAAAGGGAACACTTAGCCCTAGTTCGTTTTCCCTTTCTTTCAAACACGTGCAATTTTAGTTTAAAGTTTACTTTTACTCACATAACCCCCTTCCTTGTAGTTATTTTTCTATTTTCTGGGAGATAGTAGAGTAAATTGATTCACTTTACAAGTTGTGCTAATCCAAAGTCTACCATATTACTCATAGGAATGATCCTAACCCTTGTTAGGTTAAATACTAGATTACGACAGCTTCAACCTCCAAGTAGAGGTGTGTACTGAGCGTTAATGACCATTAGTCAAGAGGGTCGCAATATACAACACCCCTCACCACACCAAGCTCATGAGCTAGTCGCATCTCCTCATCCTACCTCAATCTAAAATGGGCATGATCCAACTCATACTCTTTATTCATCCCCGTCTCATAATGTACAACATCAGAATCATCTATGTGAGGCCTCTTCCCGAGGAAAGATAGTGGTGGCTCCTCTGGAGTGAACAAGTTGACCACCATCTCAACTGGCACAGCTAATGGGACATCAACTGGGGCAGCCAGTGCTGCACTCATCTGGTCTTAGAGCTTCTTAATCTCCATCTGGGCGGCCATCAAATCTATAGACCTCGTTGTGGTAAGGCTCTACTGGACCCACCTCTCAAAAGCATCAATGCGGGCATCCACAGTGCATAGTCGATCCTGAATAGCTGCGATCGTGAATGTTTACATGCTACTCTTTGTCTCAAATCCAACTTGACAAACACAGGGCCTCAACTACTACAATAACTGAGTTATCTATGACTTAGTGTGGTTCTATCACTGCACCAGGGCAAGGAATAATATTGCAGACACGAATACCATGCCTGCAGGTGTTGGAGGAGTAGGTGTGGCCGCTGGGGTAGGAATACCAGTAGTGGTCCCCTTCTTCATATCTAGCTCAACCTATGGGGGCCTTTCGATAGTAGGTGAAACACTAGCAGTGGAGGTGGATGGCTTAGGTTGTGGCACTAGGGCAAATATCTCTGGCATGGGTACTGGTGGTCTCGGTACCCGCAGGAGTGCAATCAGGTTATAATCAACCTTGATTAGGCAGGCATCTAGAGTCCTCTGAACCTCCACCTTCATGTCCACGTGGTGAAGGATCTCTACCCCCACCGCTAGACATAACTAGTAGATAAGGCACAGGAAGGAGATAGTCATGGACCTATTCAAGGTCGCCTCATGAATCTGCTCTGAAATTAGTGCGGCCCAATCAATAGCATAAACAGAAAGGATGTTGGCTATAAAAACACCATGGTCCAGCGTCAATGTGTTATCTATAAGCATCGGTTGGATCTGTGATCAAACTACCGCCTACCAAAATTTAGCGGGAAAGTTGAAGGAATCCTTAACTATCGGCTCCACTGATGTGGCTATCCATGTGGTGTCAAGCCCATATTCTGTGATCTATTCAGTGACCCATCTCACAAGCATGACTTGTTGATCTGGGTCCCTCATAAGTCCCAAGTCTCTAATCTGCCCCACCCTTTGATCGCACAGAACATGAGCCAGAACCATCCCCCTGGTCACCCCTTCCTGCACTTTAGTAGGCTGCTCCTGTCTATCCCTATCCACATCTCCATCAACTTCAAAAATTTTAACAAAAATTAAAGGAGATTGGGAAAGAGGGATCATGGTGTCAATACATATATTGTTTAGATCATTCTTAGATTCAGCTTTTCCTGTATGTTCATTTTGACAAGTACCTCCCTGTTGCTTCTTAGTAATAGGGGATATTAAGTCAACATTTGATTCTTGAGTAACCATATCACTAACTTGAGGAAGCATATCATTCTTAGTACTAGCCTTCTCCTTATGACCAGTATCATAGCTAATTGTACCTTCTCCTTCATTGTGGTGTGTGGGTTGATCTTGAGTGGAAAGATCAATATAAACATTATCAGATAAGATAGAGTTACCTGCTTCCACTATCTTGCTATGATGGGCTGCAACATCCTCCTTAATTGAGTGGAAGCATGATTTTTCCCTTGTCTTCTCTTTTGAGCGTGCCATTGAGACTGTTGTTGTCGTTGCTTATTATCAACTATAAGTTGTTTCTTACCTTCATTATAATGGGGAACTCTTTAACACCTCAATTTCTAGATTGTACCTTGTCAAAATCACCCATAGCCAGCCCCTTTCTTTCAAGTTCTAATTCCCTCCTCCTTTTTGGTCATCATCTCTCCTTTTAATAGTGCAAACATGAATCATATATCCTTGATACTTACAATAATGACAATATTCGGTTACACTCTCATATTTTTTGGACTGAAGCCGCATCTAAGAATAACACCTTACCAATGGGAGACAAAAGAGCATAAAAGAATTTCTTGTTATAGCAATGCCAAGGAAGCTCAAGCAGTGTAATCCATATTGGCACAATAAGAGTTTCCTCCTCAGGCTTGAAAGTAGGAGTCCATAACTGAATTCTCATAAGTTGACCCTCTAAACTCATCCTTTTTTTAGTCCACATAGTAATATAGTCAAGCTCATTATCTAGATCAATGTAAACATATCTCACATTAAAATGAGTTATTTTCATACCTCCAGATAATTGAGTTTGTAGTATAAAGCTTTTCCTTATCACCTCTAGCTTAGGCATCATATTAGTGAACTTTCCAATCAGTGTATACTTGCAACTAGCTGCTAATTTCACCATAAAATCTTCTTTATTGAAGATCACAGTTGGCATTCCTTGCTTAGTAGTAAACTTGGGAGCATTTAACTCAATAGGCACCTTATTTTTAGCTTGGTTGTATCTCAACTTAGCAGCCAAAGTTTGTATTGAAGGGGCTGACTCAGGGGTAGATTCATTGTTACCAGTAGATTTAGGGTCCAGATTTGGATTAGGATTTTTCCTCACCATCTCTGTTGGAAGTGACTATTTTTTAGCCTACCTGCTAGGACCAAATTTCTCAAAATTACTAGAGATCTTTGGAAAATTATTCTGATTGGTACCATGGGGTTTACTCCCCAGGTTCAAGGTGTCCCCAAACTTGGATTGATCAGACCCTTTGCCCTGTGTATCTTTCCTTGGACAATAATCTTGCAATTGAGCTTCCTTATTAGCATTAACATGAATATACCCCTCTTCTGGATGATTATGAATAGTGTTGGCCCTAGAAATCATACCTTGAGTCCCAACTGCAACATTCATATTGCTAACCTCTTGATTGATTTTACCCCGAGCTTTCCCTGAATTGTTAATTGATTACAGTTGCACACCTCCATCAGCTGCCTCTTGAGGATTTGTTTGAGAGGAAAATTCACCATGAAATTTCCCACTCAGCTCAACGATATGAGAAGTATTATTATGGCTACTGACTAGTTCCTCCTTCGACCATGCATCCGTGTTGGTTGTTTTATGCAATGTTGAAGAACTACTTGAAGAAGTTGAAGCAATTGTTTGTTGAATA
The DNA here is from genome assembly GCA_038996855.1 of Solanum aculeatissimum. Taxonomy (NCBI): domain Eukaryota; kingdom Viridiplantae; phylum Streptophyta; class Magnoliopsida; order Solanales; family Solanaceae; genus Solanum; species Solanum aculeatissimum. Next base: position 6,609 of record JBCEWC010007259.1, on the reverse strand, counting down.
TTGTTATGTGTCACCTTATTTGCATTATACTGTTTATTCGGTGGCCGGAGAAGTTCCTCCAGCTACATTTCAGCCATTCCGTCAGCCTATAATCTAATTCTTGGAGAATATTTGTAGAGAGAGAGTTTGAATTTTGTGAGTATTTAATTCGGAGTTAAAATAGAGATTTCAGGTCCAAAGTCGCATTTTTAGTTCATTTTGGATCATAAATTTGACTTTGGTCAACATTTAGAGTTTGGGAGCTTGCATCAAAAGTCCATCAGTTCTAGTGGTTTTGAGTGATGAAACTAATGCTAGAAACGCCTTCGTTGTAATTATTAGAGCTTCTGAGAAATATTTTGAGTTTTTGAGTTTGAAACTAGTTTATTTGAGTTGCATTGGTAACAGTGTCATAGAGACCCAAAAATCAAATTTTAATTTTTTTATTGAGTAAGGATCATCGTTTCTAGTTTGGATACATATTTGATTTGTGAAATTCTGATTTTGGATGAATTTCGAGTGCTACTTTCGAGTTTTATATATTTGTTGATTTTGTTGGTGCATAGTATCTAGTGCAGCTGCTCTTCTCCGCATTCGCAGACCTGGTCCTCCATTAGGCTCCGTGTTCGCAGACCTAGTGTTTGCATTCACGAAGAGTGGGTTTGGTTAGGCTCGGCACTTGCGGACCTGGTCCTTGCATTCGCGAAGAGCAGTTAGCTGGGTAGTTTGAAAAATCGGAGGGACACTATTTTTACTCCATTTTTGAACTTTCAAGCTTTTTGAGGCAATTTTGAAGAAATATTTTCGAAAATCTTTGTTGGATAAGTGTTTTTAACATTATATTAATCATTTTTCTTAAGTTTTATCTTGAATTTTGTCCCAAATTTCATGATTTAAATGTCCAAAATTGGAGATTTTTGGGGTTTGATTTTGAAACTTTAAATGAGGATTTCTCAGCCGATTTTAGTGGGACTTTCACCAACGGACTCCATTTTTTGCATAGAACTCAATTTTAAATTAAATTTTCAAATTTATGGCAACTTTTCTAGCATAAGATTTTTTACCCTTTTACTCTTTTTCTCCGAATTAATTTATTTTTGTGTCATTAGACTCGTTATGTGATTTTAATAATATATTTGAATAGATTTTGGTGAGTTGGAGTTTCGTTGAAGGGGGAAAATGGCAATTTCAACTTGATTCGAGACTTTATTTGAGGCAAGTGGACTTCTAACCTTTTGTTAAGTATGAATGAACCTTGTATGCTCCTATGTGTGTGGAATTGAGTACTTTGGGGATAGAATTTTATTATCGTAGGCTTGATCATGATATGTTGAATAGAAGAAGTGTTCATATGGTGACTTATTAACTATTAATTAATTATGTATTTGAGATCTTAAGAGTCATTCGATATGAATAGCGGGATGGTGCTTATATTGTGATATGATTGATATATTGACATTGTGGTGATATTGAAACACTTGAGAATTTATCGGTTTCTATTGTTGAGGTACATGATATATATATATATATATATATATATATGGATATCTTGCACATTTCATCTCCTTGAACATGATTATTTGTCATTATTACATGTTTCTTGATGATTCATTGTTCATGAAAAGTCGAAGGGAAATAGTTCCAGCTAGAAAAAGAAAGAAAAGAGAAGAAAGGTCAAAGGAAAATGGTTCTGTCCTGGTGACATGAGTCGATTCCATTGTCAGCCATGATCACTGATACATGGTCCATGTGTGGCCCCCTTGGGTTCTAACTGAGGTAGACAACCATATCTGATCAGCGGATGTGTATTCTAGGACAGACATGCATCACGACTATTTGACATTGCATTTGCATAGTATACATCTCATGGCATTCACTTCATCTCATATTATATTTGGTTGATGTTGTGTACTTATCTTATCCTTGATTGTGAGTAAGTGTTGGATATACTTCTGTACTTATGTATCGAGATATCATGTCAAATGATGAGTATATCTATATTACTATGATCTATACATTATATTATGTTGGGACTTTTCTGAGTGCAAGTTTGTAGTTTGGCGGATTATGGTTGGGATTTGAAGAGTTTCTTGTGTTATTCATTGCTTTACTTTATGTTAGTTCCATTTCGCTGACTACCCTATTGTTTGATGCTCACCCCTTGCTACATTTTTATAGGTTGGGAGCTCGATCCATCTTACTAGATTTCTCTCTTTTGGATTCGAGCTTCAGGATTTCTTTTGACGTAGCTGCTTATGTCTTCAGTAGTCCCTTGAGAATCCCATTCTATGTTTTGTTCTATTTGAGGATTAGACATTTACGACTTGTATTTCTTTTGAGTTTTCTACATTTAGAGTCTTGAACATCTGACACTAGTTCTTGAGATTGTTGTATTGTGCTTTCTTCCACTTATTTATATTATTAGACTGTTATCTTCCGTTTTGTGATTATTGATAAGTTGTTGGGCCTAGGATAACTTGCCTTGGTGGGATAGGTGAGTGTCATCACACCCAGATTTTAGGTCGTGACACTCTTACCCAATTCAGTGCTCAATACTTGTCCCAATACTCAATGCTCATAAAATAATCAATCCAATCAATGGGCCTCATAAGGCCCCTATCAACTCATCACAATCATGCTTTTTAACCTATCGATCATCCAATTAGTTTTCAATCACATATTTCAAGAGGGGTTTAGACAACTGTTAAGAGGACTATCAATTTAGACCAATCATTTGAGTTCGATTATGAAGACCTTTGGGACCAGGAAGTTCTATCAACATCATCATCATGGTCAATCATAATCGCAATCACAATCATACTATCAAGGCTCTAGACTCAACCCCTAGATTCATTCATGCAAACTTTTAATACATAATAACTAGGGTTTATGAAATAACTTAGGTAAGAACATTTGTTCAATAAATCAAGTTCATAAAAATCATCAATTATACAATATAAGTAAAATAGGTTAAATATTATATAGATTTTCAAAAATAATACAATCAAGGGAACATCAATTTCATCACAATTCATCCTATTACAATCATGGGGCATATGGAGGAACAATCGCATATTTTAGGTTAGACTTAAATACCTGGGATGAAAACAGATAATTAATTGTCAAGAGTTAATGCTCCAATCACTTGAATCCCTAGCTCTTTTCTTCTTTTCTTATCCCTAGTTTACTAATTAGAACATAATAGGGACTTAAGAATGGGTTTAGGAACCCTTTTTAGGCTAAAAAAATACCTATATTAGTCGTGGGTTAAGTTTAGGAAGGGTACAAAAAAATCAAAAATGCCCCTCAAAAAATTAAAAAATTTGAATCATGATGAACCAGGTCCCTGTCGTGGACCTGGTCCCTTCAAGTTCATTTTTTAATTCAAAAAATTTTGATCGATTTTATAATCCCATAGAAAATAATAGAACCAAAATTAAATGCAAATCCATGACAAGTCTACAAAAAATTATATTTTCATCCGGTTGGCCTAAAATTCAACTTGGACCACTTTTCCACTCAATTTTCATGTTAATTGTGATTCTAGCCTTAGATTTGCCAAAAATAGTTGGGACTATGCGTTATGTGGAAAATCTATCATCTATGGGTATTTTGTAATTTTACAGGGTGTGATATGTGTGTCATAGAACAAACATGCATCATTATTATTTAACATTGCATTGTATTATTTGTACTTCATGACATCCTATGTTATTTCATTCATTACTTTAGATGTGAGTATTTATTACAAGCGTGATGATATGATGATTAACTTTGTTCTTGTAAATTACTGTAATATCTCAGTTGAGATGTTGTGTATTAGAATTGTGTGTGTGTTTATATATACATATATATATTGTGTATGTTGGCTTTCTTGCTTGCAGGATTATGTTTTAGAGGTATGTGATTGGACTAGTAGGAGTACTTGTGTTCTTTATTCTCTACTTATATTTAGATCTTTTTGTTGGGTACCATGTATGTTGGTACTCACCCTTGCTGCTACACTTGTGTAGGTGTTGAGCCCGGTACCTCCTGATCGTTTTCTTTTCTATTGGGCCAAGCTTTTGGAACCTTAAGGGGTAGTAGCTTGTATTTTGGCGGAATTTCGAGTCTCCTTTACTTTATGTTATATTTTATTTGAGGACTATGAAATTTAAACTTGTATTGTTTTTCCTTCACTTCAATTAAAGTGGTGGCTTGTACATATGACACCAGTTTTAGATCTCAATAACCTTCTTTATCCTTTCATATTTAGGTTATATTTTCGCTTTACCTTCTGCATTATTTTTATTTTTTCCTATTTAGGTTCACTTGTCTCGATAGGTTAAAGGCAAGTGTCATCAGACTCGATTTTGAATCGTGATAAATTGCACAGGTCAACAATAACTTTGATAGTTCAAAATTGGGGTCAATAGGATTTTGCAAACACAAACAAGGAATAGATGCAAAGTGGAAAACATTAGAGGTGTAGAATCCTAGCAAGTATTACCAACATAATAATCATGATCTGTTGTTTGCCCCTTCCCCAATTTCCTATCTTTTGTCTATGTTTGTATTTATGATGACCTAGTTACACTTTGATCACTTTACACAGTATTTTAAAAAATATCATCAATACAGTTATCAAGTAATTCAGTTCGTTTAGATTTATTAAAAAAAATTACCTAATATTTTTACTTTCATCAAAATTTAAATCTAATTCAAATGTCATGATTTTTTTTTAATGATTTTCTCATTATTATTTTTTTCACTTTCATTTCTATTTCTAGTTTAAAGTCTATTTGTTTCCATATTATCACACAAAAAAATGAACTATCAAATCGAAATCATGGAGGAAGAAAAATGTAAAATTAGATTTGTTAAAGTGGGGAACGCTAAAAAACTTTTATCAAAAAATCAATTATATCATTTACAATTTAACTCAGAAATATTATTTTCAAAGAAATTTTATATTAAAAAAAATTAAAATTTAGAAATATTATAGCAATATAACCAAACATTTTCGGAATACGTACAAACATAATATGATTTAGATATAAAGATATGTTATAATTATCTTCACAAGATATATATCTATGTGTTAAGCAGTATTCATACTTCTCTTCAATATATGTACTACATTTATCACATTAGAAAAGATATAACTAATGTTTTTCCATCCTCATGAGTTGTCTTTTTTCCCAACTCTTTTAACTACAATTGTTGAACTGAACAAAATTGAACATTCATAGGTGTGAAATAAAGTATCCTTGTTATTCCTAGCAATGACAGCCAAATCAATGTTGGTCTTTTTCGTTTCAACTTTGTAGAAAGTCAATCTAATCTTGAATGAAACTAAACATACTGAGATATGACTTAAGCCTCTTTCTTGTTGTTATGGGGTGTTTAAACAACGTGACTCTTTAGTTTAATTAAGTTTCAATTTGAAAAATGAAAATGCCTCATTAGATTCAATTCATGAATTAGCCTACTATGAGTCCACTACATTTTTTTCATAATAATTATATATAATTAAATAATAATAATAATATTAAAAGAAAGTATATTATTCATCTCCTTTTTACAACACAACAAAACTAAATTATTTGAATCTAAATTGACAGGTCATCGGGTCTTAGAATACTTAGGAAAGTGTAAGCACCTGTATGCAATTTCCATTTTGCTTTCTATATATAGAAATGACTTTCTCTTGATGGAATATGCCAAACTAAATCTTCTCTTTTCTTATGCACATACATAAATGGGCTTTCAAGTATGATCAATTTAGTGAGGAAAAACATAGTAGAATTGACTGAATCCAAGCTTGTTGCAGTGCAAATTTAAGCATTGAAACATCCCAATTACCATGACATGTTTCAAGTTCTCCTCATTAAGAAATCTCTTGACAAAAACAATTTTGATGAGTGAAGTTCAACATTATGGATAATTAATAGAGAATTAATTATGTTGCAAAAGCGAGTGGTATCAAATTAAGATTAAAAGAGTAATAAGGAAAACTTAGTCAAATCACTCTTCTATGAATTTCTTTAAGAGGCGTGAAAAATAAATATGATAAGTAAAATGGACCATATGAGATAAATACAATGTTAATATTGAAATAGTGTATTGTTTCATTAACTATGCAAAATTTTATATCAATAATTAAAATCTATAACAATTTATACATAGAGATTGCATTCAATGTTACTCCTAGCAACATTGAAGACTAGAAGGATTCCATTATTCTATATAGATGTTTCTTGCTCAAAGATAAATGACCTAAAAGTATTCTTTAGCAAAATAAAAAAATTACGAATAAAAAAGTCAACATGATAGTTGAGATATTTATAAACCATTGATTACATAGAGATATAAAATCTAAAAAATCAAAAATCAATTAAACAGATTATTAGAACAAATTACTTATTGCATTTTTCAAATTAATAATAATTTACAAGAACATACAATTGATTTTTAAGTGAGAAAAATCCTTAAAAATTGGTTAATGCAAGCATAAATAAAATTCATCCAAAATTATTAGCTAGATTGAACTAATGATTTCAATCATGATATATGTATGAATTTCTCCGATTTTCCAATAGGATTCATTTTTGGATTCTTCTTTATTTGAAAATTATGGTGTCTTTAAGA
>JBCEWC010007258.1:0-21692 GCA_038996855.1 Solanum aculeatissimum | reverse complement strand
AGAGAAGTTAAACAATCCAACCAAATTCACATCCACAAGTGAAATGTGAACGTGAATTTGAAAAAGAACCACCAAAACACTGTTCAAGATAATATCCCAAGTACATTCAGGGAAAACATCAAGTGTCATTCATCCATTCCCTAATCTTTAAAAGTTAGCATCATTATCATCATTAGCTAGAATTCCTTGTCCCTTTCTGGCCATCATCTTCAATCTTTTCTTTTTTCCTTCATTTTGTAGCTCATTTAGTGTAGTTGCTGCCTTACCCTTCCAAATAGTTTTAGTTGGTGAATAAGGCAAATTAATTAGTATTGACACTCCACTAGCATCTCCAATAAATCCAATTCTCCTTGATCCAATTGCTGGCTTAGGGTTGTTCTTTCTCTCTTTCAGCCTTGTCAATTTCTCAAAAACAACCATTGGCCTAAGTGATGGATCTTCTTCAGTACCAACTTCAGGACCATAAGGTTGTGTGGTTGAATAAACTGATGATTGTGATTCTTGTGTCCCCACTTCAGTTTGAAACTCAATTTCTGCTTCCTCATTTATGCCACCTAAATGAGGTACACTGGGAGTTGAGATTGTATCATTGCCTTTCTTTTTACTTTTTCTTGAACTAGAACTAGCTCCAGCTCCTTGAGTATTATCCTGTCATCACACGAAAGACATATTACTTTGGTTCAGCTCCTTACATTATAAATTACAAATTAGATACTTACATTACAACATGTCCTTGCATTATGATTAGGTTCACCACATTTATTACAATGCATGATTGATCCCTTCCTGGATCGACTCCACTCCCCTTTTCTTTTTCCTGCTTCATCTGCTTTTCTATTTCTTTTAATTTTGGGTCTGCCTAGAGTCTTTACAGCTTCTGGTGGTTCCATGGCTTGGGCTGGATTAATTTTCCAAAATTTAACTCCTCTAACAGGTTGTATTTTGCTCTTGTAAGTTAGCAAATAAGCCTCTTTACTGTAATACCAATGTATTTGTGTTCCTGGTTCAACCTTAGAAACCAACAAGACAAAAATGAAGGAGAAAGTAAAATAAGTAAATGAAGATAACAAATTTAAAAAGCTAAAAATGAGGATAAAATACCTTATCATGCAACATGGCCTTGATAGCATGGGGACATGGTATTCCAGATAAGTCCCAAGCTCTGCAGGTGCATCTTTTATCCTTCAGATTAATTGTATGTCTGTCATCACCTTCAGTGACCTCGTAGCCAAAGTCGCCATTGAACTCCACCTTGCATCCATGAGCTATTGCCCTGTAATCATTATATAGCTTCATGCACGGTGGACTGAAATCTCCCTTCCAGCGCCTAGCTTCATTGTTGTGTGAATAGCCTGTAATCATAGCATTGTAACAAACAGTGTCACGGATGCTTAATGGAGCTCTATCAAAAATCTGTCTTGCAAGCTTGGGTTCTCCGGAAGCAGAGTATGCAGCAATATCATAGTTGTTCTTGCCACGACATCTGGTTGGGGAATTCTATCAAACAGGCGCTCTGCATAAACAAGACCAGAATTTTTGCAATAGATATTGATTAAGCGATTAAGGATGTGAGTATGCGGCCTGAATCCGAAGGAGATCATGTTGGCATGGATTGATCGGAGAAGAGCAGACGCTGAGGTGGCATGCTTATGCTCTCGACAAAGAAGTTGGAGCTGGACAGCGTAGAAGTTAGCAATGGAACCCGTGTCTGATTGGCTTTGCAAATTTGTTGTGACGGCATTTTTCATAACTGAAAAACAAAGAGAAGTCATAATCCCACGCCTGGCAATGGATTTTTGAAATTGAAGAGAAGACGATAATGTCCAGGATGAGAATTCATTCAAGAATTCAAATACACCAGCACAATAGTACTACAATCTTTTTGCTCTCCAGCCAACCATTTTTCTACCTTTGTATCATTGTAACTTCAAATGCAGATATGAGCTTGTTGGGGAAAAAAGAAGCTTTCTTTAACGAATCTTTTAATCGTATGTAACATAGGATTCCAAAGCCAGAAACTAGAAGAGGCTAGGGTTAAGAAAGAGGGAAAAATAAAATTTTAGGAGAATGGAGTTGGGAAGAGAAGGGCAGAAACGTCAATTATAACTTCTCCGTTAATGACTGTATAAGTCTGTTTGGCTGAGGGCATTTTTGGCCCACTGTACCAACTATTAGGGCATAAATGGCCCTAAGTATGAAATGAGGGCATTTTTGGCCCTTTTTGATAGTACGAGGGCATTTTTGACCCTTTTCCCCTTTACAAAGTGTAAATTTTTTTTTACACTTTACAAAGTGTAAATTTTTTTCACTTTACAAAGTGTAAAATATTTTTACACTTTATATGTAACAGGTCTTTTTAAACGGGTCCGTTACAAAAATTTGTAATGTGTAAAAAATTTTTACACTAAGCTTAATTTTGTTCACTTTTAATTTCATGGCCTATTTTGATCATTTTAGTGTAATTATGACTTATTTTGATTCCCAACTCGATTCAATGCCAGCTTAATGCACAAATTTGTGCTGTTCTTTTAATGACATGACAGGTATACAAACTAAAAAGGTATATTTAATTTAATGACAGGAATACAGTATATAGTAAATTGTCCAAATTACTCATGACTATGTGCTAAAATTACACTAAGCACACATCTCAATTCTCCTACCTGCTTGGCTCACCCTTAAAAAAAATATTACGGCCCATTTAAAATTGTTTACATTTTCTGTGCAACTCGGAATAGCAATGAAAAGAGTTAATAGTGGAGAAGGAAAGGTAGTATGTGTAACAGGGGCATCTGGTTTCATAGCTTCATGGCTGGTCAAGTTGTTGCTACACCGTGGATACACCGTCAACGCCACTGTCCGCAACCTCAGTCAGTTCTTTTTCTCTCTCTCCATCTTTCTGTTGTTTATTCTATTTTCTTGGTCAACGCAAGCTCCAAATTCATGAGATGCTTTCGTGAAATTGGAACTCCTTTGGTAGTGTTTGGATAATATATTGAGAAAAATACCATCAGTCACAGTTCCTCTGTCCTTTTTTATTAATCACCTGAAAAATGGTCTTTGCATCCATTTGTCACATTAAAATATAATAGTAAAGTCACTGAGCTTGTAAGTTATTGATTTGATAGCAATAATGTGAAATTAACTCTCACAAATGTGAAGTACATTCAGTTCTTGTTTTAGTCAAATCGAAATGGTGGTTTCACAAACATTTGATATTCATGGCATGGCTGTTACTATTAATCCTTCCTCCTTCATATGTATTAGAGTGTTACCAGCTTCTAAAATGTTAGTTATAAGTGCGCAGAGGACACAAGTAAATTGGCTCACCTGCTAGGCCTTGATGGAGCTAATGAGAGGCTGCATCTATTCAAAGCAGAGTTACTTGAAGAGCAATCATTTGATGCTGCCGTTGATGGTTGTGAAGGTGTCTTTCATACAGCTTCACCTGTTTTTCTCACAGGAAAATCCAAGGTCAGAAGCCTACAAGAGATGTCTTTAAGGAGGAACATGTTTGTTTGCAGTTAAATAGATCTGGATGCTTTAATTTCAAATACTAATAAATATTCTCTTTCTTCATCTTTCAGGAGGAACTTGTGGATCCTGCTGTGAAAGGAACGTTGAATGTCCTTCGGTCATGTGCCAAATCACCATCTGTCAGAAGAGTGATGATAACTTCTTCTACTGCTTCTGTTATATGCAATAAAAATATGTCAACCCCTGGAGCTGTGGCCGATGAGACTTGGTATTCAGATCCAGAATTTTGCGAGCAAAGAAAGGTTCTATGTGCCTATAAATTGGTAGTTCTTTTCAAATTGATGAGGCTTATCCTTTGATTATTGTATCAAGAGGTTTGGAAAATGTATGACCGTCTTCTTGGAATTGCATTAGACGATGATTTTGTGTTGTGTGCTCTTCTTGATTTGATCTTTTCCACATCTTTTTATTATGGGAAGAAGTCTAAACTTACACATCGACTATAGAAATGTCTTAATTTGATCATATATTGGAACTGGCCTAGGAACATGTATTGATGTACCAAATAGGCTAATACTCTCATATATAAACTTGGGGGACATTCATACTCTTGTCTTTACCAAACTCTTGTGCATGCTCTCTGGACTTAATCTGTGATGCTTCCCAAGTAAGATATGTTTCTTTAGGCCAGGAAAAAACAAGGGGGGGGAATCTACCCTTTGTCCCTCTCTTAAACATCTCAATTATTTTGAAAATAAAAAGTAATAAATGCGTCTTTTTTTCTTTAAAGTCAAATATTTTGTAACAAATTCAGTTTACTAAAATGACAATAATATGGACCGGAGATAGTATTATATACTTCATTTGCTAGATGTATTTGAGAAAGAAATGAAAGATGTCAGCATTCTCTTCACAATTGGCTTGTTGAAGGTCTTCTGTTTGTAGGAATGGTATCAACTCTCCAAAACCCTGGCTGAGCAGGCTGCTTGGAAATTTGCAAAAGAGAATGGGATTGACTTGGTAACACTTCATCCAGGTCTAGTCATTGGTCCGCTTCTGCAGCCTACACTAAATTTCTCTTGCGAGGCTATACTCAACTTCATAAAAGGAGGTCAGTTTGTTCTGTGACATATATAAGATACCTTGGGATATTCTTACCTCCTCTAACTAGCTTATACAACATCCTCGATGAAATATTTATGTAAAACACATAACAGGAACATGTGTTCTCTTGTCTGTATTTGGATAGCTTGAAATGATCTTCTTTTGCATCATACATTTTCTGTTGTGTTTCCTCGATTCAGAAACAGAGACCTCTGTTACTGATAATCTTCTCTAACAATTTTCTTTTCTATAGCCTTTAAGATTATAATAGGAAGAACTATCATATACAGAAATAAGATTTTTTAAAAGCCTATTTTCTGTTTGTTACCCTGCCACTTTTATGGGAACAATGTTTTACCACCTTCTTGTTTTATCTCACACAAAATTTAACTCCGAACAAAAATCAGATATTTGGAATGAAATGGTATGTCTAGTAAATGATGCTAAAGTCCCTTCTTAACCTTCTAGGGCAGTCTATAGCTTATCACCCCAACCTTAAAGATTTTAAACCAGCTAATATACCCAAGGCTCAACTTGCCCTTTTTAACCAAACTCATCACACCCTTCATGGATGGAACTTTTAGGAGGACCAATTCACCTTCCTTGTCTTGGACAACATTAGTCGGTAAAGGGAGGTCAAGCTGAGGCAATATCTTAAGTGAGTTGGTGCAGAACTCCAATGGTGTGGGCTTAGTGTGAATATTTACCATTTGGACAACATTTTGGAAAAACTCTTTTGTCGAGAAAAAGTGTACCAAAACAAGCATGTGCTTCCAAGAAGTTTCAAAACAATACTTCCCTGAAAAACTTAACCAAATAAGCTGCTTCGCAAAGCTTTGCTAAAGCTTGCAAAGCTTTAAGAAGTTTTGTCTGGCCAAATGAAGTAGATGGATATTTGGGTGGTGAAAAAATGACCGACTTCATATTATTTAGTTGATATATGCAGCTCCTTATGCATTTTTCTTTTTTTGAATTTTCTCCTTGTTTGGGGTTCAAAGCAAGCTTTTGATAATAAATAGTACTATAGTTTGACACAATGTCTTTATTTGATGAAGGAAAAGAAGCATGGTCTGGTGGAACATATAGATTTGTCGATGTTAGAGATGTTGCTAATGCACATATTCTAGCCTTTGAGGTTCCTTCAGCAAATGGAAGATATTGTTTAGTTGGGGTAAATGGATACTCTTCTTCGGTTTTGAAGATTGTTCAAAAGCTTTACCCTTCCATCACTCTCCCTGAGAAGTAAGTATTGCCAGTAACACAGTTATAATTTTCTTCATACTGGTTAGTTTTCATTACTGTCTTCTTTTCAGCATATAAAAATGATCAATTGCACCCTTCTTGTAGGACAACTAATGTGTAGAGTTGAATCTTTCTAACACTTTATAAATGTGATAATTCAAAATAGGAGAACAACAAAGGCAGAAGATATGTAAATTTAAAGTTTTGTAAGGTATTGACATAGTTAAGGTTTCAATTTTAGGCAGATGATGAAGTACTTAATGTCTTGGATGGCACAGTTGGCTTGTGCCAACAAAATTGGCAGTATAAATTTACCATGACTATTTTACTTTTCCATGTCACATGACTTCTTTGGTGAATTTTCCATGTCGCATGATTCCTTTGGTGAATTCAGAGGTCTTGAAGTGGACTATTTAGACACTGCAGGCTTTATAATTGAACATGTTTTGCTTCCTTAAGCTCAAGTTGTCTTCTACTATTAATTAAGAATGTTTTGTTCTAAACAATTTGACTAGGGATTAATCATAGTTCTTAAATTTTGATGCAGTTTCGAAAATGAATTGCCTCTTACCCCACACTTCCAAGTATCGAGTGAAAGAGCAAAAAATTTAGGAGTCAAATTCACATGTCTTGAGTTGAGTGTGAAGGATACTGTTGAAAGCTTGATGGAGAAGAACTTCCTTCACATCTAAACAACATTCAGTTGGTGCACTGAGCTCACTTCTGCCTGGGCGCCAACACCCTGCATTTATGAGTGAAAAATCCACTCAATATGTTCAAGTAATTTTATACATAGATAATGTAATCTTATTTTTCCAAATAAAGTAACAAGCATTGGATGCATAGACAGTGTAATCCAATTTTTCCTATTCATTACGGGTCGGTTTGTACAAGTAAAAGTTAACTACATTCAGGTCTTGATTGACCCTTTATTTTCAACTGTTTTGCTTTAGGATTCAACCCTTATTTTGTGTGTGACAGGGCGACCGACTATTAATGTGGGGAAAAAAATCCAAAATGTACAATAATTCTTTTTCCCATTTCAATGCTACAAGTTTCCTTTAGTTTAACATATTTATTTAGAGAATATTTGATATTTTTAACAGGGAGTACTCTTCAAATACTTATCTTTTTCTTTGCATTTTAAATTAAGGTATAATGTTAAAGGTTTAAAAAGTCATTCAAATACAGAAGTGACATTTTTTTCCTGAGTTATAAGGTACATACATTTGAGCTAATTTATCACGATGTCATTTCGTTCCCCTGTTACATGATTTTAATGGCGAATTCAGTATTGATCTTCACTCACAATTCTTATATTTGGATGTAGCTTCGAAGAAAATGGATTGCCCCTTACCATTATACTAGTCCTTGCTGGTCTTGGAATTGTCGTTCTTATACTAGTGTTAAAAGTGCACAATAAGTGTGTGAAGTAAGGAGAACCACTACAAAAACTTTTATTTAATTGAACATCATGTATCATCACGATGATTAATTGCTGTATTTGAAGACAACGATTGTCATCGAACTATATTCCCTATCTTACTTATTAGGCTAACAATAATGCGTTCCCACATGCAATTCTCTTTTCATGTGTTCTAAAAAGAATGACATGAACATTTATACATCTTAAATTCCTTAATATAGGTCTGACATATTTAAAATGACACGTTTTACTGTGTCAATTTATTTTTTTTATTTCAATTTTATCATTATATCAGTCAAAGCCTTGTATGCAACAGTGTTTTCACATAACATAAGAGTTAAGACTTCATGCTCTACATAGTGGTTTTACCGATGATACCCGAATAAGATGACCAGACCTGAAAGTAGCTCTATTCAGGCTGAACTCGTACAAATAGTCGACCGGTTCCTAGTGCAGTAATTACCTTAATTTAAGACCTCCTTTTAAGTAATAAAAACACTTCAGTAGAAAACCTCGTCCTTAAGAAAACATATCAGAAAGTGCCAAAACAAGTATGTCCCCTCTAGTAGTCTAAAACATCTAAATGTGATGGCTACATAATTCAATCAGAGCATGCAAACGATTTTGTTTTCAAATCTCAGTGGCATCTATACATACATTTGGATCACGAAAAAAAAACAAATACATGTGAGATGTGACAGAGCGACCAGGACAAGATTAGTATAAATATTGTGGTGACTATTATTGGGATCGGTACCCCCTCATAATAAACGGACGAATTTAGGTTTGACCGAAATGAGCAAATTGTACAAACCATGGCCCCCGCCCTAAGCATATTGAGATTTTTCCCTGTGCAGGTAAATTTGGACTAATGAGGGTACTATAAGAAAATAGACTTCACATGCAACATTAGTTTCAATGACAAGATACACAGGCTCAAGAACTCAGGTAAATGCTCGTCACTTATTACTATGCTATGTCTGCCAGACTTTCTGGACAAAGGGAGGTATTTCCCCCTGCTAATTGAGCAAATAAGGGGTAAGCTTGTTCAACAATTACATCTCTTCCCCTGTAAAATTATTGAGCCTTTTTTTCACCTTCCATAGAGTATTCAGCATCAGAAAACTAGCAAGCCAGCAATGAGAGGTGTTTTGGCAAACCCGTTCAGGTCAACAACACTTCAGTAAATAAAGAACAATGAAGCTGAGTCACAAATTCTATTTTTCCACAGCAAAATTAATAGTCGCTAACCACATTTTTTAATAAGAAAATCTGAGCACATATGTAAATCCTTGTACAACAAGGCAAAATACCAACCAGTCACATGACATTCACAAATGTGAGCATTTTACTTTTAGTTGATTAAACATGCCAAACTTTACATTTCAAACCAACAATCAATCTTTTATTTAAAACATGGCAGCTGAGACACGTCCACCAGTGTTTTTCCACCACATGATAAACCTAAAATAAGACATGGAGATAATGAATATCAACAGCCGAAAATAATACTAGATAGACAGGTATGCTATAGTAAACAATGCCACTGGAAACACAATAAAAGCAAAGCTCATAACTAGATATCACACAAAGAGCAAGTCAGTTAAAAGCTGCTTCTTAAATGTCTAGAGGAAAAAGTGACCTCAGAAAAAGGTCATCAATGTATCAAATACTCTATCTAAAAAAGGAATTCATTCAAAATTTCAGAATCTCCAACACACTATCGGTGCAGAATCCTTGCCGACTCCTTCACTCTTTCCCATATAGGATGTCTCACACAAAGCATGCATGATATATCCCCCCCCTCCCCCCCAAAAAAAAAAAAGGAAAAAGAGATAAAGTATTTTTTTTTCTCCTTCTCTTCCTTTTTTTGGGAATTTGCGGTCATGTAAAACAAGTTAACAGCTGAAGTTGTTCAAACGACCACCATATCAGTGGACATTTAACAACTTTGGTTCGACCACGGTTCAACAATATAATCAAATCAATAGATTTATGTTCTACTATGTATTGGATCACTATATTGATGTTCAATTATGATCAAATCAATATAAATAATTCATCAAGCCACTCGTTGATGTTTAATTATAATCGAATCTATAAAAGCTAAATTCTAGATGATCCTGAAAACCTTGGTAGAAGTTTTAAACAACTTCGCTAGTTGTTTAAACAACTTCAATGGTTGTTTAGCAAATCAATAAGTTTATTTCTTCATTAATGCTCAATTATATAATCAAATCAACAAGTTACATTTCACAATGTGTAGATTCAAGTGATTGATGTTCAATTACAACCTAATCAATCAGTAAATGTTTTACTATGTGCAGACCACTCAACTGATATTCAACTATAATCAAATCAATACATTCATGTTCAATAATCAGATGAATATATTAATATATTACACTATGCGTGAAATCACACAACTGGTGTTTAGTTATATTCAAGTCAATAGAATTAATTTTTACAACCTTGAACATCAAACTGTTCGCTTGCAGCTCTGCTAAGCTGTCTTTCTAATTTATTTATTTTTTGTTCAAGTATGCTGTATATCATATTCTGCTATTTTATTTTCACTTGGCTAAAATTGCAATTTTTCATTTTGAGATTTGTTGCATAAGAATATACTACTTGATAATGTGAAAGGGAACCGAGTATTGTGTAGTTAGCTAGAAGAACCTTTATTTCCACATTCAAACAGCAAACAAGTCTACAAAAATCCATTTTAACTCTTGCTTACAATCATTTGGGGTTTAGGAGGAACAGACAAATACTCCAAATTAGGCATGAATATTTCATGGATACCATACAAGTTGACCATTTTGACCTTCATACATGTCACAATTAAGAAGCTGGATTAGCTAGGATACAACATTTTTCTAGTCTTATAACCAAAAAATCTTTTGATTACAGCAGAAATGAAGTGCTTTAGAGCCAAACATATACTGGTATAGTTGAAATGAAATGTCAACTGATACAGTTAAAAATGAAGTGTTTAAGACCATGCCTATTCAAACTTCTGCCCCTACAGCTTAGAACAGAAGTTAGTTTTATCTATTACCCGCAAAACATTATACAGGCAAGTACAGAAAGAAATTTACTTCTCAAAAAGCATTGTAGTACGTTAGAAATTCTTAAAATTCTGATGTAATTTTGTAGATGCTGCTGCACCTTGGATTATAATCTCATTTTACCAACTGGCCTAGTTTGTTGACTAACCAGTCATGTTTTTCTTTTAGTAATGTAATATATTCACGTATTGGGGGATACTGCTGTCAAGAGAGATTTAACTTTTAAGTGTCTTATTCCAAGCCACATTAGAGATACTTCTGTCGCTGTAATTGTGTTTGATGTTGCCAGTGAGTTATATTTCTTTATAGAATGTTCCAACACATACATGTGCCCTTTGTTGCCTACTCAACAGCTTTAGGATTGGTGCGCATACCGAGAATAGAAGTTTTCAAGGAACTCAGTCTAATGGTTATAAAATCTTGTATGGTGTTTGCCTTCCATCATAATTTTTATTATGTGCCTTGACATATTCTTTCTGATAGATGATCACATTTCAACAACAACATACCCAGTGGAATCCCACAAGTGGGGCCTGGGGAGAGTAGAATGTACACAGACCTTACCACTACCTCATAGAGGCAGAGAGGTTGTTTCCTAGGATCCCTCGTCACAAAAACCCATAAGCAAAATAAACTAGATATGGAAAACAGGAAAGGAAGATAAAAGGGAGCAGAAAGGGCGACTAACAACGAAAAGAACATAATAGTATGTAAATACGAGACAATTAACATATATAAGCCAGATAATGACAGCTCAAATAAAAAGACGCAACGAATCCTACAACCTTACTATACCCCACGGCCAGACATCAACCTGACCCTACTAACTCATTAGTTTGCTACTTTAATCCACGACCTCCACACTTTTTTATCTAAGGTCATGTCCTCGGTTAGGTCAAGTTTCACCATATCTTGTCTGATCACCTCCCTCAATACTTCTTCGATCTACCTCTACTCCTCCGTAAAACTCCTAAATCCAACCTCTCGCACCTCCTAACAAGAGCATCGATACTCCTTCTCTGCACGTGTCCAAACCATCGCAGTTTCGCTTCTCTCATTTTGTCAACCACAGGGGCCACCTCGAGCTTCTCCCGAAAGGTCTCATTCCTAATCTTATCACTCCCGGTATGCCCACACATCCATCTCAATATCCTCATCTCCGCGACCTGCATCTTCTGAACATGTGAGTTTTTGATTGGTCAACACTCCACCCCATACAGCAAAGACGATCTAACCACCATCCTGTAAAACTTACATTTGAATTTAGGTGGTATCTTCTTATCACACAATACTCCAGAGGCAAGCCTCCATTTCGTACATGCTGCCCCAATACATAGTGTGGCATCATCGTCGATATCGCCACTACTTTGGATGATGGATCCAAGATATTTAAAATTCTCTCTCCTGGGAATAGGTTGAGTGCAAGCCTCACATCAATGTCTGCTTCATCCATCGTAACACTGAATTTACACTCCAAGTATTCTGTTTTGGCTCTGCTCAGTTTGAACCCTTTGGATTCCAAAGCATGTCACCAAACCTCCAAAATATCTTAACTTCATCCCGAGTCTCATCAATCAGTACTATGTCATTTGCAAATAGCATACACCATGGAACCTCCTCTTGAATGGACCGTGTCAGTTCATCTATCACCAAGGCAAACAGAAACAGGCTCAACACAAATCCTTGGTAAAGTCCCATCTAAACAGGAAGTACTCTGAGTCTCCTCCCACCGTTCTTACCCGAGTTTTGGCTCCATCGTACATGTCTTTTATCATCCTACTACACATCATTGGAATACCTTTCACCTCTAGACACCTCCATAGGAGGTCCCTCGAGATTTTGTCATAAGCCTTCTCGAGATCAATGAACACCATATGAAGGTCCTTTCTTTCCCTATATTTCTCCACTAGTCTCCGAACCAGATGAATAGATGACCGCATTTCGCAGACCGATAATTATTTCTAAATACTTTAATTTAAAGAATGGATTTGAGGAAGTACATAAGGAACAGGGAACTGATGTCATAATCGTTCTTGTTGGGAGCAGGACTAATCTTGTTGAAAAAAGGTGGAGGTTATAGATCATTGCTTCTTTTCTTTGAGAAGTAGATGGTTGCTTCTTTAGTTGATTCATTTCTTTTTACAATTTCTTTGCCCACTTACCCGGAGTTGTACCTTTTCGTGGTTTACCTTTTCTTCTTTTGTTTATCATTGTCATGGTTCACACTATGGACTTCTTCATTTCTAGTTGGAACTAGTAACCTTTTACATTAGTTTCTATCAGATTCGTCGTCATGCCTAGAGTTTTGTTCTCAGTATCCATATATTATGCGATTTCTGTAAAACATGATCCAGCTCTTGAAAATTATATTTGAAGAGTCAAGGACCTCAAAATTTGTTCATTCTTGTAGAAAGCATGTAGTCGGAGAGAACTTGAGCCTAGACTTTATTTTTGGGCATGGTCACTTTGCTAATTTGCCTCTTTCTTCCTAGTTTCTTTTGGAAAAATAAAAATCTACCTTTGAAAGGGACAATCGATAAGGGAAATTTTGATTTAACTCTGCTATGATATGATATCAATCTTTTCAGCTATTTCTCTAATTTGGACGTTGATGTTTAAACAGGCAAGTATCCATCTAAGAAGGAGATACCAAGGCTCGTGAATTTACGGTAATGTTTATAGAAACCAATGCTAAGGCTGGATTCGATATCAATGTACAATCATCTTAAGCCCCCATATACAATAGTTGTTAGCCGTACAATCATTTTTAGCTGCAATCTCCTCTTCGTCACTTACGGATCGTTTGGTTTGGATACAATTTATGATGGAATAACTTATGTTGGAATTAGTTTTTATTGTTTGTTTGGATTGTCATATTCAAAATACTATTCATGGTACAATTTCTAATAATAAGATGTTTGTTTACAAAAATACCCTTCACCTCATGTATATATATTTTTTTCATTTTCTTTGCAAGCTATAGTTATCCATTGTTAAAAATAAATTTTCATCTTATTTAAGTATGTGTATGCATTTTCATGATTGTCTCATGTGTTTTTAAAATTAAACTTTCATCTTATTTAACTTAAGAATAAAACTTCCATCTTATTTAGCTTTAAATAAATTTTTCATCTTATTCAACTTAAAAATAAAACTTCCATCTTTTTTAGATCAGGAATAAAACTTCCATCTTATTTAGCTTAAAAATAAAACTTCCATCTTATTTTGCTTGAAAATAAAGGTTTCATCTTAAGTTCACTAAAAGTTAAAAAAAATTATTATTAAAATAATCTACATTTTTTTATATAAATGAAATATAATTATTTAAATGAGTAATAAACTATTTAATTTAAAATATATAATTTAGTAGTGAAATGAACATTTCAAGAGAAATAAAAATATAAACAAACATAAGTATTAGACAAATAAATTCAATGTATAATGCATTCATAAATAGAAATTATATTTATAAAATATATTTTTAATAGAAAAATATATAAAAACAATGATTAATTAATGTTGTGAATGTTATTATAAATATTTATGAAAAAATATGTTATTATAAATAAATATAAAAATTTAAAAGTGGCGTATAAAAGAGACTAAGAGAGTTTAAGGGGGTAATTTTTGTTATTTCACATACTTTATCCCAGGATAAGTTATCCTGGGATTATCATTCCATTATTCCACCCCCGGAAGGAATAACCAGAACTAATTGTTAGTCTAAGATAAGTTATCCCGACTTGTACAACCAAACAAGGGATTAAAGGTCACTAAAAATATTATCCTAGACTTAACTTCTCTTATTCATCACACCAAATGACCCCTTAGTATTTTCACATAACATAAAGTTGACTTCATGCCTTTCGAAGTGGTTTTACCTACTAGTACTCAAATAGAATGATCCAAACCTGAAAGTAGGCTCCATTCAGATTGAACTGGTACAAATCTCTAGTTGACCAGCAGCTAGTGCAGAAATACCTTAGTTTAAGACCTTCTGGCAAGTAAAAACACTTCAGCAAAAGGCCTTGTCCTTCAAAAACTCATCACAAAAAGGGATTTTATGAAGTTGCTGTTTAGGAGAAACGACACCAACTTGTTGGCATCATACAAGTGTAAGCACAACTATATCATACACTCAGACTAATTTCTCAAAGCTTTGGCACTTCGCCCCTCAATATTGTCTTACACACAGGCCCCTCTCGAACTACAAACAGAATGCTAAATACACCAAACGAGTAACATGCAAAGAAGTAAAATCTTAGGATCACAACTCATGCTTCAGACTCTATATGCTCCAAACAAAGAATTGCAAAAATTCAGAACACCAAATTCTCAAGTTAATTAAATTTCCGCATATCCACAGCATACATGTGTAACAAAAACGGGAATTAATCACAAAAAAGACAATTAACCTTTCAATTCCAAGCCAACTAAAGCATTGGAAACAAAAAAATCAACCCATACCAAAAGAAACCTCAAAAATTCTACGAATCCAAAAGTTACCTATTGTTTTTTCTAGTTGTAGTAGAGCTCAAGTCCCATTCCATCGTGAATCTCGTAGTCCTTGAGGGTGATATGGTCTTTGTAAACATTGTACCACTTCTGAATACGAATCTTGTCGGCGCGCGTACCAGTCTGTGCAGCAACCAGCTTCTTCAAGTCACCGATGGTGTCATCTTCGTTGCACTTCACCTTCACTTTCTTCCCCAATCGATCGTTCAACACCACCTCGATCATCTTCGATGCTTTTCAGATAGCAACAACGCAAACCCTAATAATTTTTCCTTCTCTACTTCTGTAGAGCGCGAAGCGTGTATATATATTGTGTTGGTCTTCACCGCCTTTACTGAATAGACAGAAATACCCTTCAATTATATTGAAACTTTCAGTTTAGTCAACTTGGATCTTTGGGAGGAGGGGTATAAATTGGTATTCAACCTTAACACGGTATAGACGCACACAATTTACTTTTCTTTTTTTGGTTATAAATAAAGGAATATTCAACTTTTTCATATAAATAATATGCAATCTTGTTTAAAGTTAAATGGGATAATGTGTCCTATTCAACTTTGAAAAGGAATAGATACCAGGTAGAGACGAATTTGGATTGCTTGGATTGAATCTTAGTGATCATAGTTTGATAACAATCACGACGATAACATACTCAATAAAATCCTATGGGTCTAGGAGGATAAAATGTACAAAAATTTACTATTACCTTATAGAGATGGAGAGGTGTTTCCAAAAGACTCATCTAAAAAACATCATCCCAAAAGCAAAAAATATTAGATATGAAACAAAATGACTAGAGTAAAAAGCAAATGATAATTTATAAAGACAACAAAAGTAACAAAATGAATGACGGACAATAACAACACAGTATATGACTACATCTACTAACCTACTATATCACAAGGTCAGACATCATCATACCCCTACTAGTCGTCTAACCTTCTACCCTAATACACGACTTCCACTGGTCATGTTCTCGGTGATACGAAGTTGCGCTATATCCGGTCTAATCACCTCTCCTTAATACTTTTTTGGTCCACCTTTACCCCTCTGCATAACCCCTACATCCAACCTCTCGCATCTCCTAACAAGAGTGTCAACACTTCTTCTCTGCACATGCCCAAATCATCACAATCTCGCTTCTCTCATTTTGTTTACCAAAGAAGTCACCCCTAACTTCCCCAATGATCTCATTCCTAATCTTATCCCTCCTGGTATGTTCACACATTCACCTCAGCATCCTCATCTCCGTAGCGTGCATCTTCTGAACATGTGAGTTTTTGATTGGCTAGTATCCACCCCATATAACAAAGACGGTCTAACCACCATTCTGTAAAACTTACCTTTTAAGTTTAGGTGGTATGTTTTTATCACACAATACTCCAGAGACAAGCCTCCATTATGCCCATGCTGCCCTAATACAATGTATGACATCACCGTCGATATCGTCACTACTCTAGATGATGGACCCAAGATATTTAAAGTTTTCTCTCTTGGGAATAGATTGAGTGGCAAGCCTCAATTCAATGTCTGTTTCATCTCTTGCAATATTAAATTTGCACTGCAAGTATTTTGTTTTGGTCCTGCTCAGTTTGAATCCTTTAGATTCCAAAGTATGTCTCCAAACCTTCAACCTATCATTAACTTTATCCCGAGTCTCATCAATTAGTACTACTAGTCTTGTTATACGCACTTTGCACGTGATCAAAGAGAGAAAAATTAATCAAATAAGGAAGATTTAGGAGTCTTTCCACGACTAGAAGTCCTTATTTTAGCACCCCTTTTCATATATTTTAAAAGTCAATATTATAAATATAATTAAATAATAATTTAAATAAAAATGATTGAAAATACTATTTTATCTAAAGCAGAGTGTTTTAATGAAGGACAAAAAGTTCAAACAACATTTCTAAGGGTCTTCACACTTTTAATATTGTATAGATATAGATATAGATGTCATCCGTAAATAACATACAAACTATGGAACCTCCTCCTGAATATACCGTGTCAGTTCATTCATTACTAAAGTGATTTAAAATAGTTTGATCAAAAAGAAAATTTTATAATAAAGAAAAGATATGTTATGTATTTGTAATGTATAGTTATAATTCAAACAGATTACATTATATAACTAAATTTAATTTTTAATTATTTTATGCTAACTCTATTATTATGGAGAGAGTTCACGTAATTTGTTTTATAGAATAACTTGTGCAATTTAATTTTTACAACTTTTTGACTTAGTTGCATTTTATACTCTTTTTGTTGATTTTTATTTGTTCATTTTAAATTTATAATTTTAAAAAAAATAAGTAAGTAATAAAAAAAATACTACATATTCATGTTAATTAATGTATAATTTTAGATTTTAAAAAAAATAAAAATAAATAATGAATATTGAGAATATAAAATGTTGAAAATATATTTTCTTTACATGTCCCATACACAAATGTAATTAACTTCTATTGTTTATCTTCATTACTTCATTCAATTGTGAAGATAACGTCCACCATTATTCTTGAACTTTACATATCCATAATCTATTCCATTAACTCAATGTTTATTGCCACCTTTTTATATACTTTTACGAACGCTATGAATTGAGGGGTAAGAATTCATATTGTGTAATATCGAGAAACACTTGAATATTTGTTTGGAAAAATAAGAAAAATGTTGGATAATGTTAACATCCTGCTTGTGACAAAGCCCATGAGGGAACTAAGGTGGGTCCGATCGGAGTCATAATCGAACATGATACTTGCATGGTGGACTTAGTTAAGAACTAAAATTTCACTTTTGCTACTAGCTATAGCTTTTGACATGATGACAAACACTTGAATCTAACAAGTGGTATTAGAGTCAAGGTCACGATCATATGGCAAGGTCCATACGGGGGCTAAGGGGATCGGGTTGGTGCCATGATCGAACGTGATGCTTGCATGGTGAACTTAATTAGTTAAAAATAAAATTGCATCTTTGCTATCAATTATAGTTTTTGACATAATAACAAGCGTTTGATCCTACCAAAAACTTTCATCTTTTGTCTCTCTCATTTATTGTCTATGTTCTTATTATATGCTAATATTCTTGAAGAATAAGAAAACTCTCATCTCTTGTGTCTCTCATTTCTTGTCTACTTTCTTATTCTATATTGTCAATATTTTATGGTTAAACTACCTTATTAGACAATATCAATACTATATATACTAATATTATCTATTCTTTTAAATAGCTACGTATATTACCATTAATGAAAAGTTTCGTATCATATATTAATGAAGATATATTTAGATAGATATATTCCTAAAAGTTAGCTTTTATTGATTGTATGCACAATTAAACTATCTCAATTCAAACTTTCGTGTTTATCAAGTTTCTTTCTCTCTTATAACCTTCATCTTCATCATCGTTTTGTCTCTTCCTTCCTTCTTTCCACCGTAATTTTCACCATTAAGCGCTTAAAATTAAAATCTGAAACAACAACATAAAAAATTAAGGTTTATGGACATTTAATCATCATTCAAAGCCATGTATTTATTATAGATTTCAATTTATTTTATCTTGTAAATTTTAAAAGTTGAGGTAAAATTCTATTGACTTAAAGTTTTCTTTCGCGGATGGTGATTCTTCAAACGAGAAGAATGATTATTTATTATAGCTTGAAAAATAATATGAAAATTATCACTGTGATTCTCCATATTTTCAGCCACTCAAACTTAAAAATTCAAAAATGCAACAACTTTGATTAATAAAAAAGAAAGATAGTATGTAATTTGATGGAAACGGCAGAAGGATTCATGCAATAATTGTGATAAACTTTAATACGGAAGAAGATGAGAAAAAGACTTTTTGAATCGTGTTGGAATTATTGATGTATATTGCACATTATTGATGTATCTGACATATTATTGAGTTAAGATTATGTGTACCTATTTTTTATCAATGTATATGAATAATTTTATATGTATTTGAATAACTGCATACATGTATTGAAGATTTACGCATGTATTTGGCACATTATTGATAAATCTAACACAATATTGACTATTAAGTTAACATTATATGTATCTAATTTTTTATTTATGCATCTGATTCAATGTACACGAATCTGACAAAAGTATACGTACAACATATATATATATATATATATATATATATATATATATATATCTGAATAATAGTTCATAAATTTGAGTTAAGAAGTCTAAACTTTGTTGTATCATCTGGAAAAAAAAGAACGATATTGATTTTTTGTGTTAGGAATTATGGTGTATCATTTTCTTTAAAGTTGTCACAAATGTGATTTTTTTTCTTAAGTAATGACTTTTAGTTATATTTCTTAATTATACATACTTCTTAAATAATTACTTTCAATTATATCACTTGATTAGACATACTAATTGATATGTTTATCTCAAATACATGCATATTTCAAATATATATTTGAGATCCAAAAATTGATAAGGAACATAATATTGCAAACTAACGTGAACCTAAATAATTAAATCCTAAAGTAGTGAAACTTGTGTAAGTTAACCACATTTTATAACATGAAAAACACATTTGTTGTAAAATAGAGAAAATATAAGAAGATTAAACAAGAAATGAAGACAAAACATAGACATCTTTATGCATGCGCAAAAGGCGATTAATCGAGATAGTGCAAAGGGGACAAAACATGCACGAGGTTTCCTTCAATCTGGTGGTAAAGTAGAATGTAGAGAGTATTATTTTATTCTCTTTTTGTGTGTGTTTCACAATGGTGGCGAATACCATTTTATAGGATGTATACATCATCTGTTTACAATCTTTTATCTATTACAATAGTATAACACTAAATTAATATAATAAATAGATACATGTGTTAGAAAATTGAGTGAAGGAAACATCCACTAAATTAAATGAATTTGTAACACTCTCCCTTGAATGTTCATTGATAATGTGCCTCACTAAAACCTTATTAGGAAAAATTCAGTGGAAAAAAACCTAATGAAGGAAGAAGAGTATGCATATCTTGTAATACGTCTTGAGTGATGCCTTATTAAAAATCTAACCAGGAAAACCTAATGGGACAAAACTTTGGTTACGGAAAAAAGAGTACAACACATATTATACTCTCCCTTGAAGATCATGTGTGAAAAAGAATTTTGATGAAATATGCTTTGTTCGGTCTCATTTGATATATCCTTCCTTCGATTAAGTTATGCAAGCAACATTATCTTCATATAATGATGTTGGAACCTTTGTTTGCATAGAAAAATCACATAATTGTAAAATGTGTTGAGTCATTGATCTCAACCATACACACTCTCGACTAGCTTCATGAATAACTATTATCTCTGCATGATTTGAACAAGTAATAACTATTGTTTGATTCATTTAACGTTGTGATATAGTTATACCTCCATATGTGAGTATATAAATAGTTTATCTGAGATCAAGCTTTATGTCAGTCAGACAAATATCATGCATTTGCATAACATATCATTTCTGGTTTGAATGTATTAGAATACAATAATCCCATATCAATTGTTTCTTGAAGATATCTGAATATATGTTTGACACCTTTCCAATGTCTTCTTGTTGGGAATGAGTTGAATCTCGCTAATAGATTTACTGCAAAATAAATATCTAGTTGTGTGTTGTTGGTAAGGTACATTAGTTCCCCAATAACATTGAGATATGGAGTTTCATCACCGAGAATCTCCTCATCCTTTTCTTGAGATCAAAATAGATCTTCATTAATATCGAGTGATCTCACAATTATTGGGTTACTCAATGAGCGTGATTTATTCATGTAAAATAGCTTCAAAACTTTTTGAGTGTATGTTGATTTATGAACAAATATCTCAGTAGTCAAATGTTTAATTTGTAGGCCAAAACAAAACTTTTTCATACCAAGATCTTTCATTTTGAATTTTTTCTTCAACCACTCAAAAACTTTTGAAAGCTCTCTAGGAGTCCCAACGATGTTTAACTCATCAACATAACAGATATTATAACAAATTTAGATCCCTACCTTTGTATAAAAATACAAGGACAAATAGGATAATTTTTGTACCCTTTTTTTACGAAATATTTGCTAAGACGATTATACTACATCCATCTTGATTGTTTCAATCCATATAAGAATTTCTGAAACTTTATTGAACAAGTTTCTTTTAAATTTTTTGTATGCTTCAGGCAATTTGGATGCTTTCAGAATTTTCATAAAATGTCATGGTCCAATAAACCATATCAGTAGGTTGTGACCACATTCATTAGATGAATTTCAAGCTTTTTATGAACTGTCAAATTTATTAGATACCTGAAGGTAATTGTATCTACCATAGGAGATATGTCTCATCATAATCAATGCCATTATGCCACAAGTCGAACCTTATATCTTACAACTTTACCATTGTCATTACGTTTTCGTATAAAAACTCATTTGTAACCATTGGTTTGACACCTTCACGTGTTCGAACTATTGATTTAAAAACTTCATGTTTTTCAAGTGAAGCCAATTCTATTTGAATTGCTTTCTTCCATTTTGGGCAATCATTTCTCTGCTACATTCATTCACAAATTTTGATTTCAAATTCTCTTCTTGTTGCATTATTTCAATAGCAACATTATAGGAAAAAATATTATCAATAGAAGGATGAGAAAGGTAATGGCTATGTGGTGTTGTGGGAGGAGTTTAAACTTTCTTTCCTTAATAGATTCTTCCCTCTTGAGCTTAGGGAGGCAAAGTTGGTGGAGTTCATGAACTTGAAGCAAGGAGCTATGAGTGTGAGAGAGTATGCCCTCAAATTTGTCCAACTCTCCAAGTATGTACCTCACTTGGTGGCCGACTCTAGGTCAAGGATGAACAA
>JBCEWC010007257.1:0-21694 GCA_038996855.1 Solanum aculeatissimum | reverse complement strand
TCTCATGAACTACTCTTGAATTGAATGTAAAGTTGAATTCCATTACCCATGCTATTCACATTGTTCCTCATAGCATTTCATGCATGATTCATGGTTTATGATGAACATTTTGATATGGGCTAAGTCCCAAACATGTCTATGACTTTGATTTTGTACTAGTTTGGGTTAAGTCTAAGTTGTGATCACACTAAGTCTATGCTATGGCTCTTTGAGAAACATGGGTGTTTACACCGCCATGATTTGAAAAGCATGATATGTTTGGAGCTACTCTAATTCATAAGGTATGACATGAAAGTTGTTTGGCTTTTTAGCCCATGATGCATGATTATAACTATGTTGAACTCTTGTTAAGTATGCATGAGAGTATTTGAAAGTATGTTTGGATCATCGGCCCAATTATGCATGTTTTGAAGTTCAAATGTCAAGTTTCATTTTAAAAGCATGTATAGGTATATATGTATACATATTCTTGTGGGATGTGGACTTAGCACCGAGGGACTGGAGTCGGGGTGGGCTATCTTCACAGGGTCCATACTTCTTTCCGTCAAACTATGTGCCTGCATAGGTATGATATGATATGTTATGTAAATCCTTCCGAAATAGGAGACCCGTAAAAATGGTGGCCATCACACCAAAATGGGAGACCTATAAGGTATGTTGTGATCTACCCTTGGCAAGTAGACACCCTCATCTCGATGCGGGGGCCTGACATCGGGAGTTCATGTACTAGCTCGCATGGATTATGATGTCAGTTGTGGTTTCATCCCCTCTATATTAAGCATTGTGAAATTTCATTCATCATGAATTCATGACATATCGTATATTGTCCTTTCTTATATTCACTTCTATATATGTGCCCTTGACATGTAGGTTGTTATAGGCCTATGTGCATATGCATTTGCATGCCCGCATACTTAGTACTTAATTGTGGTAACCCATATTCCTTGTATACATGTTCTAACCATGTAGGGAGTGGAGACGACATCCACATTCTACCGGACTACGCTTGATTATTGTTGAAGACCTTACTAGTGGTGAGCCTTTTTGTTCAAGGGCAATAGCCACCTTCTATCTACCTAGTTATTATGTTATTTTCTTTTACTTATGTATTGAAGGTGAGCCTCAAACTATGTCGAGGCCCCGCTTGATCTATGTAGAGACTTGTTGGACAAATCTAAACTTTTATACATTGACTTGTTATGTTAAACCTTATGATTATGAAAATTATGCTTATTAGCCTTGATTATGAGAAATGTTATTTTTTATGCTCATGAATTGAATGTTGGGGATTGTGATTTGACTGTGTCTATGTGGAAAGTCCCATAACCCCGGTGTGCCCCCATAGTTTGAATCCTACTTACCCGTCCCCTTAGAGATAATTGCTATGTGTTATGTGATTCCATGCTTATCCCATTCCCGGCAACATCCCTATAGATGGAGTCCCAAGTCCTGAATACCTTAGAGCTTATGTGCTATGTGTTTAGCTTTTGCGCTTCTGAACTGATGATGTGTGTGACGATGCTAAGATGGCTTGATCAAGGACTTTTGAGTTCTTCTTCGCCATGTTGCATCTAGACCCCTATTCGGGTCGTGACATAGCATGATGGACAACTCACAAATCATGATATAATAGTGAATGATTGTATATATTAATGTTGTAAATAAGTTTAATTATAGAGATTTATTGTAGTAATCATATAGATAACATTGCTTTGGTGGGATAACATAGTAGATTTGGAGGGATTTAGTAGCTGATCTTCAGGGATAGGAAAATGGATATTTAGGCATGTACATTGTGTAAACTCTCTATATAATGTAAAGACTCTCACTTTGAGAGACATTCAGCAAAAATCTTATCACGATTTCAGAGCCTTCTCTTGGCTGTCTTGTTTTATAGAGCTCTTCTATGGTTTTTTTCAAATTCTTTTGAAGTCTTGATTTTTTGTTGACTGTTCGTTGACAATCAGTCCTAACACCTAGGACTTTTGTTCTTGGTCACTTTAGTTATTTTCTTGAGTCTTCTCATTTTCATGGATATTCAAAAGCATGAATTTACATCACTTTCAATCTTTTAGTGTTCGTTTCACTGGGAAAAAAATATTCTTCTTAGGAATTTCAATTTCAATTATTTGTCACTGGAAAAGAATTATGTGGTCATATAGATAGAAGTGATCGTGATCCTAATGATCTTACAAAGTTAAGTGAATGGAAGATTAAAGATGCTTGGTGATGACATGTATTTTAAGATCAATTGACCCTCTTATTGTTCTTAATCTCAGGCCATACAAAACAACTAAGGCCATGTGGGATTATTTACAAAAGGTTTACAACCAAGATAATAGCGCAAGTTGTTTTTAGTTAGAATATGATATTGCAAATTACACTCAAAGAGATCTTTCAGTTCAGGATTATTTTTCTGGATTTCAGAACTTACGGGCTAAATTTACGGATATTGTCTATGCAAAATACCCGTTGAATCTTTCTTCGTGATTCAGGCAGTTCATGAGCAAAGCAAGCGAGATCAATTTTTGATGAAATTACACTCTGACTTTGAGAGTTTTTGCTCTGTCTTGATAAACCGTGAACAATTTCCTTCTTTGAATGTTTCTTTTAGGGAATTGCTTCATGAAGAGCAGCGTCTAGTCACACAAAATACTTTCAAGAAAGAAAATGATAACACTGTTGCCTTTGCTGCTCAAGGTAAAGGAAATAGAAGGGATATGACTGGAACTCAATGTTATAGTTGCAAGGGATATGGTCATATTCCTAGTAATTGTGGTAAGAAGTCTTGTAATTATTGTAAACAAGAAGGACACATTATCAAAGAGTGTCCCATGCGCCCTCAAAATGGTAAGGTCTATGCCTTTCAAGCTAGGATAAATTGTTCCACAGTTGATAACTCATCTTCAGGACAAGTTCTTACTCCTGAAATGGTACAACAAATTATTGTGGCAGCCCTTTCAATATTGGGACTACAAAGTAATGATGTTACATCTAATTTTTGGTTTGTTGATTCAAGTGCTTCCAATCATATGACCAACTCAACGAGCATACTAACAAATGTTCATAAGTATCAATGTCCATCACAAAAATAGATTGTCAATGGTAGTAATTTATCCATTACCAAGGTTATGGACATTACTCCAACTTTCAAGGATGTTTTTGTTTCACCAAAGCTCTCAACTAGTCTTATTTCAGTTGGACAATTGGTAGATAACAATTGTAATGTGAATTTTTCTCGTAATGGTTGTCTTGTACAGGATCAAGTGTCGCGAAGGGGCCTAAAGTTGGAAGATTATTTCATATACACCTTTCTATTCCTCCTGTTGTATCTATTGCTTGTACTTCTACCGCTACTAAGACTGAGATTTGGCATAAGCGTCTAGGACATTCAAATTCTATTGTCTTGTCTCATTTGTCAAATTCTGGTTTGTTGGAAATAAAAATCAACTTTCAACTGCTTCCATTGATTGTTTTACTTGTAAATTAGGCAAAAGTAAAACTCTTCCTTTTCCTAATTTTGGTAGTTGTGCTACAAAGTATTTTGATATTATTCATAGTGATTTTTGGGGTATATCACCAACTGTTTCTCATGCTCATTTCAAATATTTTGTGATATTTATAGATGATTATAGTCGGTTTACATGGGTATATTTTATTCAATCCAAATCTAAGGTATTTTCCATCTTTAAGACTTTTTTGGCTTACATTGAGACATAATTTTCTACATGCATCAAATTATTAAGATCTAATTCTGGTGGATAATATGTCTTATGAATTCAAAAATTTATTTCTTGAGAAAGGAATTGTCTCACAACAATCTTACCCATATACGCCTCAACAAAATGGAGTTGTTGAGCGTAAAAATCACCATCTTCTAAATGTCACTCGTACTTTATTGATTGAATTCTCTGTCCCATATATATATTGGGTGGAAGCTTTGTCTACTGTTGTCTATTTAATTAATAGACTTCCATCAAAAGTGCTAAATTTTGAGTCTCCATATTTTCGTCTTTATCACCAAAATCCTAACTATAATCATTTTCATACATTTGTTTGTGTTTGTTTTGTGCATCTGCCTCCTTCTCAATGCAATAAACTTTCTGTACAGTCAACTAAATGTGCTTTTATGGGTTATAGTACTTCACATAAAGGTTTTATATGCTATGATCCATTTTTTGAAAAATTTCATGTTTCTAGAAATGTTGTTTTCTTCGAGAATCAGTATTTTTTCCCTACTCATATTGAATCATCATCTGTTTCTCCTCTTCTTCCTACTTTTGAGGATTTATCATCTTCTTTTAAGTGGTTCAAACCTGGATTTATGTATGAATGATTTCTTCGAGATCTAATCCTATTGAGCATACTCGGCGATCTACTCGAGTATCTCGTATTCCCAATTGGTATGGATTTTCCTTTACTTTATCCAACATTTGTTTTTAAGCTTGTTACTCACAAGATTCCAAGCATGAATGTTGGCAGAAAGCAATGGAGGAAGAACTTTTGGCTCTTAAAGAAAATAACACATGAGACATTATTTCATGTCCTTCAAATGTCTGCCCAATTGAATGTAAATGGGTCAATTCAATTAAAATTCATTCTGATGGAGCTCTTGATAGGTACAAAGCTCGATTTGTTGTTCTTGGTAACAAATAGGAGTATGGTGTGGACTATGAGGAGACTTTTGCACCCATAGCAAATATGACTATGGTGAGAACTATTATTGTCATTGTTGCTTCAAAAAATTGGCCTCTTTATCAAATGAATGTCAAAAATGATTTTCTCCATGGTGATCTAAAAGAAGATATTTATATGAAACATCCACGTGGTTTGTTCTCATCACCTGCTATAGATGTTTGCAAGTTGAAGCGGTCTTTGTGTGGATTAAAACAAGCTCCTAGAGCTTGGTTTGACAAGTTCTGGTCTACTTTGCTACAGTTTCTTTTGAAAAAAGCAAATATGACTCATCTCTTTTTCTTCGAAAAATATCTACAGGTTGTGTTCTTCTTTTGGTGCATGTAGATGATATCATAATTACAGGAACTGATTCTTCGTTAATCACTAGCTTCTAACAACAACTTAATGATTCTTTTCATATGAAAGATCTTGGTACTCCTATATATTTCTTAGGTTTGGAAGTTCATAATGATGCATCATGTGTGTTTCCAAACCAACACAAATATACTCAAGATTTGATTTCTTTGGCTGCCCTTTAGGATTCCTCCTCTATAGATACTCCATTAGAATTGAATGTGAAACATCATCTTGAGGAAGGTGATATTATTCCTGATCCAACTATATTTCGACAATTCGTTGGGAGTCTAAATTATCTTACTATTACTCGGCCAGATATCTCTTTTGTAGTTCAATAAGTTAGTCAATTTATGCAAGATCCTCGGCATCTCCACTTGGTGGTTGTTCATCGCATCATTTGGTATCTTCTAGGAACATCTACTCGTGGATTGTTCTTTCCTATTGGTTCTCCTATTCGTCTTGCTACTTTCAGTGTTTCTGATTGGGTAGGTTGCCGTGATACTCGTCGTTCAGTCACTGGTTGGTGCATGTTTCTTGGAGATTCATTGATATCTTGGAAGAGTAAGAAGCAAAATCGTGTGTCAAAATCTTCAAAAGAGGCTAAATATCAATCTTTGTCTACTGCTTGCTCGGAGGTTGTATGGCTTCGTGGATTACTTGTTGAGATCGGATTTCCTCAAACTCATCCTACGCCTCTCCATGTTGACAATACCAGTGCTATTCAGATTGCTACTAATCTAGTTTATCATGAGAGGAACAAACACATCAAAGTAGATTGTCATTATATACGAGAAGTTGTAGATAAAGGGGTCATTATTCTTCCACATGTGTCCAGTGATCTTAAAATTGCTGATACATTTACAAAATCCATGACACAGAAACATCATCAATTTCTAGTACGCAAATTGATGCTTCTTGATCCACCAACATCAATTTGAAGGGGAATTTTAGCATGATGGACAACTCACAAATCATGAAGTAATGGTGAATGATTGTATACATTAATGTTGTAAATAAGTATAATTATAGAGATGTGTTGTAGTAATCATACAGATAGCATAGCTTTTGTGGGATAACATAGCAGATTTGGAGGGATTTAAATAGCAAATTTACAGGGATTTAGTTGCGGATCTTTAGGGATAGGAAAACAGATCTTTAGGGATGTGTATTGTGTATATGCTCTATATAATGGAAAGACTCTCACTTTGAGAGACATTTAACAAAAATCTTTCACCTCACACACACACTGCTAAGGTGGAAGAGGAAAGAATTTCATGCTAGTCTAGAACTCAATTTGGAAAATATCACACTTCTAAGAGCCTGTTTGGATTAGCTTTTGGCTTAATGACTTATAAACGAAAAGTCATTAGTTAGGATTTTTAACTTATGGATTTTGGCCTCTTTTTGATATTTTTCCTTAAAAATAAATGGTTATAAGTACTAACAACTTCACATAGAGGCAACACCTATGATCTCTTATTTTTGTACCCTCCATAACTCTATCAAGAGTTTTACAGCTAGAGGCAAAAACCTGCAATTTCTTTTATCTTCAAAGAGGGAATTAGTATTTTAGGCCATGATGGAAGACATATAAGTTCATATACATTATGAAAAACCTTCAGACATATGAAATAGCAGTTCTTCTCTGTTTTAATCAAACAACATCATGGTTGTCATAAAGTTAAAATTTTCAGATATAGGGTGTGCTTGATTTCCAATGTTGTCAAAACGGTTGGAAAGCATTTTCTCTAGGACAAGAAGTTCCTCATAGATGTAGGCCAATCTCCATCTCATCCCGCGTCCATTGTATTTTGGTAGATGACATATCAATATCACCTAAAATGCAGGAAACATTTTCCTTCCACCAAACATACCCATAATACTAGTACTATCAGTTACCCATACAAAAACCTACCCAACTTGAACATGGTAGAAAGTAAGCAGCGGAAGCAATTATCAGGATCAAATTTCACACCAAATCATAACGTAATATGAGTAGCATCATAGAAAATACAAAATTTTTGAAATTTGTTTTTTGAATTTCAGAAGAAAACACTAACCTTTTGAAGCTTTCAACAATCGTTTCTCCAATGTTAGTAGAATCAACACAGGAATCCGGTTTTCTATCACTTTCTGAATAATTTTCAAGTTAGTAGCTTGTGTGGGCAATGATTTTGAAGACTTAAGTATTTTTCTTTTTCTCTGTCCTTTTTTCTTTTCTCTAGGAGTATTAAATCCCATTTTAACTCGACGTCAAACGGTGTACAACATATTGGTAATTCCTAAATTAGTTAACTTAAGGAGTCGCCACCTAATTATTTTTTAAGGTAAATTAGGATACCTATTTTGCTAGAGTGATACTAAATTAACTCCAACTCAAGATCTACTTAACCTATGTGATTCTAGATTAGGGTTCTAATTATCCTAAAGGGAAGATTCGTTAAAAATGATTAACCGGTCAAACTTAAGTTAATTAATTAAAAAAAGGGCGCTAAGAAGGGTAAAAGTCAAAGACTTAAGTTAGAAAAATAATTTTTTGTTTTCTTTGACTTTGAATACGCCTAAAATACTTTATACTTGAAACTATTTTGCACTAAACAATGAACACTTAGGAAGATCATTTGCCACAACCAAGAAATTAAACTCATTTTGCCTATAGAAAATCATATTAAGAAACAATAGGTAATAATAAAGTACTTTTAAAAAACAAAATTGCTCAAAACAAAATAGACAAGTTAAACTAAGGTTAAAAAAAATTCAACTGAACAATGACCACATTTTGCAAAATAATTTCAAAAGTTTATCATGCTAAAGTGATAAAAATTATTATTTTTAAAAAAGAAAATAAAAGTAAGGGTAGCCTAAAGATAGATAAGATAAAATGCAAATTAACCCCCCTCTAAAGGCTTCAAAATTCTATAATTAATTATCTTAAATGGTCAAACAAACAATCACAAATAGGGATAACTCAAAGTTAGTTAATCAACCATAAACAAATACATAAAGAACAAATGAGAGCTTTCTCGCCCTCCCACTTCATGTCTACTCGGATTATTGCAGGGAAGCAGGAGAGGTATATGGACCGCAAAAGTGTTGTATGCTCGAGGTCTAGCGATGGATGTGAATCTCATTTGAGACTCCTCATGATCCTGAATGTCATGCAAAGCAGAGAAAAAGAAGAGGAAGAAGAACATAGTTAGCAAAACATATTGGTCCTTAACAATAGGCAACAATATAAAGCAACTATAAGTACAATAAAACAACTATAAATGTGACATGTAAAACAATAATATAAAGCAACTATAAACATGACGTACAACTAATATTATTTAGGAAGATATAATTACGGTAAACCATATGTTATAATTATTGAACTTTCATATTTTTAAATGGAAAAAAAAAACCATTAGGAATCTTATGAAAAGCAAACATAATTTTAAGACATTCACTCAACTTTTATGCAGATTTGCACAACATTCTCTTCTTAATACGAAAACAAACATAATTTATTATCAAATGTTTATAATCGGTTCTTCTATAATATTAAATAGAATTTATATGTCGCGCCATCATAGGTATATTTAGTGAGTCATATGCATGTCTATGTAACTTAAAAAAAAGTCACGTGTTAAAAATAAAAGTTTTGCACTTACAATAGTTGATCCTCAAATAAATTCATGCAAAAATTGAAACGCTTCATTCAGACAGATTAACTCTAAATTACTATTCCAATTAAGAATGTATAAATAATTTCTTCCACAAAATTTTAATACAACTAAATGATTCTAAAAGAGGGATTAAGTCCCACAGTCATGTTTTAATATAAAACAGGGGAGTTATGAACAAACTCTGCATCCAAAATTCATAATAAAAGAGAACATACCAACATGAATACACATCCTATAATACAAAAATCCTAAACATAATTTCTAAACACAATATTCTAACAATGACAATATAAATTGATTTGAGTCAAATTTTCACCTTTTGCAGGGCAGTGACTGGGGCTTTAAGGTCTCAGATCCAATAACTTTTTTTAATAAAAAATGAGATCAAAACTTGTATAAGAAGTAGAAGGATGAAAACAGATGATTTCATTTTTTAGTATAAAACTTGGGTTCCCAAAAACTCCCCTTCCTGCTCAAACAAATGGGTGCATTTATAGGTGAAAAAGAAAAGATTGGGCGGGATTCTGAGTTTTTTTTTGAGTTTTAATTTCGAGTCTTTGGTCAAAGCTTTGAATCTAAACGTTGGAGGGCTTTGAACACTGATGAACTTCACGCGGTTGATCCAGAAAAAATTTCCCAAAATATAGACATCTTCTCTAAACTTTGAATATGACGCGTCTTGAAGTATGAGATGGGAAAGTCACTTCTCGATGTAATGAAATGGAGCGAGAAAAAGAATATTTTTTGCTCAAAATGGAGGAATCAACCTGTACATCCTAAAGGGCACTGCAGTATTTGCATGAAAATGGCAGAAGGGATAAAACGACAAAACAAAATGAAGATAATTGCGGGAGGATGTAAAACTAGATTTAGGGTTTTGTGTTAAGGGGTTGAATAGTATAGGGCGCTGCTAATATGTTGCGAAAATGGGCCATCAGTTGGGCTAATTTTAGATAGATTTTTGGCGTAATAATGGGCTGAACATTGATCTATTTTGGGACTCAAATAGGCCAAATTTCAAAGCATTTTTCTTTCTCAAAATAATTTCTTTGGGCTTCAATAATAAAAAATGATATTAATGAAATAGATCCTAATACATACTTAAGTAGGTGAACATCAATATCTAAATAAAATTACATTCCATCATAAAAAATTAAGCGATAATACCTATAAGAAAACTATATTTTCTTAGTTACGACAAATATGGCTTCTTTTTTTTTTTTTTTTTGCAAAATGATAACAAATTGAATAAAGATAGCTATATGACTAATAAATAAATTTCGTCGATAATACTTAATTTAAAAAAAAAAGAATATTAAAAACAAAAAAATTATAATAGCTAATAAGCCTTTAAATTCTTAAGGATTGTTAGATGCATAAAAAATAATAAAATAAATAAAATAAAAATAAAATAAATTTGGAAGAAAGCTAGGACAAAATTGGGTGTCATCAAGGAGACCTATTTATCTTTAATTTTAAAAGAAGAAGAAGATGAATACATAAAAACGTTTAAGGGGTCATTAAGGGGCCATCAAAACCCAATCAAACACCAAAATTGGTTTATTCCTTCATCAAAACAAAAAAATGGATTTTAAATAACTAGGAGTATTTTAATACACCATAAACCCCAAAATGTTTTTTCCTACTTTATTTTAAAATATTCTCAAATTAGTATTTTATTTTACAATAAAACCCAATGATTTTATTTCCCCCCAAAAAAAATATTTTTGATTTTTTTATACAATTTGAAATATTTTCAAATCAGTGTTTTAATTTTTATATATATATATATATATATATATTTAACTGCTTTCCTCAATATTAATTTTAAATCTAGCACTACATCTTATTTAACCACCCGTTTTAAAATTACCGACCCAATCAATTAAATTAAATCTTTTGAAAAATTTAATTTATTGACTAAATTAATCTTTTATTTTTTATACTTAATTTATTTCACGTGACGGATGTAAAATCCACCTGCAGGGTTTTCACGTGAAAACTTTTAAGTAGCCTTAAAGGGGTGCCTTCTATAAGTGTTTGAGCAAGATGAAGCAAAAGGTACTCTTATTAATATTGATGATTGACTAATATATACAGAAGAAAAAAAAACAGAGGAGTCAGATAGACTCCTATGGTTGAACTAACCAGAAATTAAGCGATGTAAACTATTAAAACTCCTAAAATAGTAAAACCAAAATAACAACCTATACAATAAAATAAAGTAGTAACAACAAGAAATAAGCAATAATTAACAGGGGTCTAATACACCCCCTCAAGCTGGATGCATGGTGTGCAACAACACCGAGTTGGATAGATGGCGATGAAAGACAGTTTTTGGAAGCGGTTTGGTTAGAGAATCAACCAACTGGCCAGAATGGGGAATGTAATTTAAGATAAGTCACTTATCGTTAACCTGTTGGCGAACATAGTGGAAGTCAACCTCTATATGCTTCATGCGGCTTTGAATATTATTGTTCTCACATAAGTAGGTGCCACCAAGGTTGTCGCAAAAAATGGTAGGTGGTGTGAGCATTTTGACATGGAGTTCCTTGAGAAGATTTTTTACCCATGTGGTCTCATCAATGGCACTAGCAACAGCTCGGTACTTCTGCTTCGGTGGACGAGTGAGAAATATTATGTTATTTTTTCTGATGACCAACTAACTGTAGTAAGGCCAAGAAAAATAATATAACCTGTAGTGGAACTTCAATCAGGAAGTTTCTAGCCCAACCAGCATCAGAGAACATAGAGAGATTAAGACTAGTGCTTGGAGAAATTTGAAGGCCATAATTTGTTGTACTTTTGAGATATCAATGAGGCATTTAACAGCTTTCCAGTGAGCTTCAGATGGGTCATGCATAAATTGAGACAACTTATTCACTGAGTAAGAAACATCGGGCCTTGTAAAGGACAAGTATTGCAACTTTCCATTGACTTTTCTGTACTCAGTGGCATCATGAGATGGAGTACCATCATTTTGATGAAGACTTTGAGAAGAATTCATGGGCATGGAAACACCCTTACAATCTTCCATCAGAAGTTCATGAAGATGATCTGAGACATACTTTGCTTGAGAGAGCAAGATACCTTTGCCATCTCGATGAACCTCAACTCCAAGAAAGTAGGATATA
This sequence comes from Solanum aculeatissimum, assembly GCA_038996855.1. Taxonomy (NCBI): domain Eukaryota; kingdom Viridiplantae; phylum Streptophyta; class Magnoliopsida; order Solanales; family Solanaceae; genus Solanum; species Solanum aculeatissimum. Next base: position 9,858 of record JBCEWC010007257.1, on the reverse strand, counting down.
GGGCCAAGATCTTTAAGTGAAAAACGGGAAGCCAAGGAAGAGATAACCTGTCCACTGAAGAATTGTTTCCAGTAAGGATGATGTCATCTACATAGACTAAAAGATATAAAACACCACTAGAGTCATGACAAACAAATAGAGATGGATCTGAGTGAGACTTAAAAAATCCCAAATAGAAAAGATAGGATGTCAGTTCATTGTACCAGGTGTGAGGCGCTTGCTTAACACCATAAAAAGCCTTATACAACCGATAAACATGCGTGGGATGAGATGCATTCTCAAATCCAGGTGGTTGTTTCATGAAAACCTATTCTTCAAGTGTGCCTTGTAAAAACACATTGTTTACATCCAACTGATGTAAAACCCAATTGTGCCCAACTGCAAGTGAAAGAACAATACAAATGGTGGTAGGCTTGACAACCGGACTGAACGTGCAGTGAAGTCAAGACCTGGACGCTAAGTGAATCCTTTTGCAACCAACCGAGATTTGTACCTGTCAACTAAATTGTTAACTTTCTTTTTCAACCTGTAAATTCACTTACAATCAACAACATGCTTATTAGAATTTGGAGGAACCAATTCCTAAGATTGATTCCGAATTAATGCATCAAATTCAGCTTTCAAAGAAGACCTCCACTCTGGATGATTTGGAGCCAGCGACTCACAGATACTGTGACTCATGGAGAGATTTGCCTCTAAATGATTGTGATTTGCCTCTAAATGATTGTGAGATTGTGACCTTCACACATTCACAGATACTTCCCTTTGATAATTACTACTTGATTGCATTGGTACATATGCTTAATCATGCAATGCAAAGTAAAAAGAGAAGTAAATTTTGAGAAAAGAGGAATATAGTTCAATGAAGAAATATATCAGCCTAATATAAAGAACTTAAAAAATAAATGTGTGTTCAACCTAATGCGAAGTAAAACTGTGCAGCTATGATGCCACCTTATTGTCAGTCATTGAACGTAAAAATCTAAATCATAGGCTTTTACATTATCAATAAGATTTCGATTATTCTAGAACATTAGAATGCTTTGAGTATCAATATTTTTTTTTAACCAGTACTCCAAGTATCTATATTGTTTTTGATAAACAACAACATATCCAGTGCAATCCCACAAGTGAGACCGGAGGCTAGGATGTATGCAAACCTTACCCCTACCTTTGCAGGGCAGAGAGGTTTTTTCAGTAGTTTCTTGGCTCAAAAGGAAGGTTATTAAAGTATATTTTTATGATATTCTCAATAATTATTAGACTAAACAATGTTTTGTGTACCATCTCGTTAAGTGGAGACCTATAATAGCCATTTATGGATGTCAACAACCCAAAATCTATGCATTATTTTATGCAGGATAGAAGGTAAATAATTAATACATGTATAGCTAATACATTAATAGTCAAGACATATATAAAATAATATATAGATTCACTTTACCACAAAATTTTAGAAACTACAATAAATACCACTTTACTCTGATAAATTCTCTCACAATAGATTTGTTTTCTTTAAATATCAATGATCAGAAGATCCATACGATCTCATATCCAAAAAAGCGAACAAACTCTTCTCTACCTACTCAATCTACCATGAATCCAAACCAATGAAACTTCACTTTCCCTCCCAATTCCCTTAATACCAATGGATAGATTGGTTGCATGAGCAACCCCCATATGCTTGACATCACTAGTACCCAACATGAACACATCATCTTGGGTCGAAATGGGTCTGCAAGGCCACTCTCTAACACTCCATGTATTAATGGAGAATCAAGAAATGGTGCTCGTGATACAAAGTCCTTTTGTCAAACTTCAAATTATGTCGGAGAGCCATGTAGACATATAATAGACATCTATGGATGCCAACAACCCTTAAGCCACCAATGAACTATCAACTCTAGGAGTTATCATTCATTCACATTCCAAAATGAGAGACATCAACATGCACTCTCATGTACCAAACCCATCCAATGATAGCGTCAGTCCTCAAGCAACCCAAACATCCAAAATGTAGATCCTTTGTACTATCACAGGAAAATATAAGGAGTAGCATAGGGAATTGAGGTTATAAGGGAGATCAATGAAGAGGACATGAACTAAGATGCAAACAACGTAGTCTCCACATCTCAGGTACACCCCTTGTAAAACTAGCTCCATTACGACAAGTAAATAGGAACACATAGAAAATAGAATAAGCTCTAAAACTAATGCAAGAACAAGCTCCAAATAACTTTGTTAAAGAAGATAAAAGTAATGATGTACAAAGAGAAACACAACAAAAAATTCATCCTTATTGTGAGCGTTGGAGAGGATTGGATCGTAAAAATAGATATTTCCTTATTGTCCCCAAAAGAGGACTTGACGTTATCCACTAATGCGATTTTTTCTACCCTGGAGAGGTATTGTATGGATGTGGAAACAACATCATTTTGTTGTATCATCACCGACTCATAGGTGATGGTTGTCGGTTAGCAAAACTCCCAAAACAAGTTTTGTTAGTACTCTGATTGGATGGGATGAGATGGTATATGAGTGGTTATTGTCTAAACTATATTCTTACCTTAGACTTTTTACTTTATGTTTGAGTTCCTTACTTCCAGAGTTGAGCTATTTTGAGTTGATATTATTCTGCCCTTACATGTTTTATTCTTCAATTTTACTTACTCATACATTCCACGTACTAACATTCATTTGGGCTTGAATCCTTTTATGATGCAGAGACAGGTACTAGCGGTCATCGACAAGTGCCTCATTGAGGACCTACTTGCATCCAGTTGATTGGTGAGTCCTCCCCTACTTTTGGAGGATGCCATGTTTCTTTATATCTTTGAGTTTAGACTTATTTTATTCTCTTTTGAGGTATTCATGGACCAGTCATTGACACTACTTAGTAATATATTTTGAGGCTTCATAGACTAGTCTGTCAAATTGTGATTGGATGTTATTATTGTCTAATTTCTTTTTGTAACGACCCAATTTTTTTTTGAAAACTCCTCGTGGTTGGTCTTATATGATGTTATACTGGTAAAGGTTGAGTTTTGGTAGTCACAGGTTGAGCTTAACTGGCCGAACGCAAAATGGATCATTTGGTAGCCTATAGAGGCCATTTGGACAGTAGACTTTGAGCTAGCATAACTTTTGATGCGGCTTTAAGAGTCTGGGCTGATAACTATGAAATTGAATCTATTTGAGTTAGCTTCTCAACACAACAAGTTTCACTCGATTCGGAGTTAGTATGAGGAAGTTATGGTCAAAATAGTGGGACTTCCTAAAATCCGAAATACATTAGAGATAGGCCCTGAAAATGACCCAAGGCAAGATCCACGGACTGTGAGCCTTAGTACAGTCCATGTGGGGGTCCGTTCCATGGTCTAGTGAGTTGGGGTGGCCAGAAACCACCCTAAAACACAAGTCATGGCCCACGAACCACCCAACGGTCCGTGAGCCTTGGTACGACCCGTCAAGGGGTCCGCCTGGTGAAGCAGAACCTTGTACAAGGTTGAGGGTTGAATCTTGGGCCAAGTGTGGCTCCACGGACCAGTACACGGTCCGTGTGAAGCCACACGGACCGTAAATCCTCCCGTCAAGTGGTCCAGAAAGTCCTCCGAGAGTTCGCGTTGAAATTTTGGCTAAGTATCATTTGATGGTAAGTTGCACGGTCTATGAGTCACCTTCACGGGAACTGTAGCTCCACCATGCGACTCTTCTTAGAAATTAAAAGTCCATTTCATTAATGGTAATTTTGTAATTTAATAAATCCCTAGGCCCATTTTAAGTAACCTAAGGTCCCCTAAACCCCTAAATCAAGACCCTAACTTATTTTCATCCATTCTAAGCCTCTTCCAAACACTTTCAAAATTCTAAAATCCTCTTGACCTCCATTTAAGAAACCTTGATGAAATTGGGGAAGACGACCTTGACCAAGTTTGACCTTGCAATTCCTTTGGTGAAATTAAGGTATGTGAGATTTGATTCAAGAATCTTCTTTCATCCTTGAAGACCCAAGAACCCTAACCCTTTGAATTTTAATTTTAACCTTTTAATTAAGTTAGGGGTTCTTCCATTATTGATGTAGTTTAGTGTAGGAAATTGTGTGTTGTAGTTTTTAGGTGATTTAAACATGATTTTAAGCTTGAATTTATGAATGTTCATGGAAACCCTTGATTAATTAATTGCATGTCCCTTTCATGATTCAATTAAGCATGGGTAACTTTCATTATGACTTATTTATGAATTTTTACATGTTTTATGATGAATTGCCTTTCAAATTGTGAAATTAAGTTTGAATTCCATTACCCAAGTTCTTGATCTTCATTCATGACATATGAATTGTTATTGTTATGATTGAAACTGTTGATAAACTCATGTTTTGAATGTTATGCTAGGACTTGTGATCACAGTCTCCTTGCCATGGCACTTTGAGCATATTGGGTGCTTGGCCCATATTGACATGTTTTGAATGCTTGATATGATAAGTTAAGTAGATGAGCTACTCTTATTGCATTGACATGAAATGATCATGAAATGTTTTGTAAACTCTTGATGGCCTTTGGCCTAAGCATGAACATGATTTAAACTATGGTTTGTTTTGACTAATGAGGTATGCTTTGAAAACAAATGTAAGTCTTCCAATTTTGAAGATGCATGTAGCTATACGTATTCCCGTGAGATGAGACTGAGTACCGAGGGATTGGAGGCGGGTGGACTATCTCCACAGGGTCCATACTCCTTTCCGTCAAACCATCTGCCACCATGGGTTAATTTCCTAGATAGGGAACTCCGTTATGTTTCCCCTTGTTTCAAGGGTGATTAGGGCACTACTTGGCAAGTAGTCCGGATCCAGATAGTGGCTCGCTCGGGTATTCCATGTTGTCGGTTGAGGTAACATCCCCAATTTATATATATTGATCATAGAAATGTATCTTATGCATCATGGCATAGCATATTGTTATATCATTCTTTGGCTACGTACACATTTTCGTGTTACTTGCCCCTTTGTCATATTGCTTGGTCATGCTATATTGTCATGTGCATTGCATGCCCGCATACTTAGTGCTTAATTGTGCTAACCCATATTCTTGTTCTACATGTTATAATCATGTAGGGGTCGGAGACGATATCTACACTCTACCGGATGACGCTTGATCACTTGTTGAAGACTTGTTAGTGGTGAGCCCTTTTGTTCAAGGGCAATATCCACCATCTATTCTAGATATTTATGTTATGTTATTTACTTTCTTATGTCTTGAGAGTGAGCCTCAAACTTGTCGAGGCCCCGCTCATCTATGTAGAGGCTTGTTGGACCATTCTAGACTCTTGTACGTTGACTTATATGTTGAACACTTGGTTGTGTAAGACTATGCTTATTTAGATTTATTTATGATAATACTCTCTTATTGTGTTCATGATATGGATGTTGGGATTTTTCATTGACTATGTGCTTATGTGGAACGTTCCATAATCCTTGTGTGCCCCATCGTGGAATCCTATTTCCCCTTACCCTTAGAGATTATTCCTATGTGCTATGTGTATGGATGCTTGCCCCATCCCCAATATTGTCCCCATAGCTTGAGTCCCATGTCCAAAATCCCTTAAAGCTTATGTGATACGTGATTATCTTTCGCGTTTTCGAATCGATGATGTGTTTAATGATGCTATGATGGCTTGATCGAGGGCCTTCGAGTTCTCCTTTGCCATGTCACATCTATGCCCACTTTCCAGGTCGTGACAAAGATGGTATCTAAGCCTTAGGTTTGTAATGATCCTTGGAGTCCAACATGCCACGTTGATTAGAGTCTTGTTCATGGGTGTGATGCGTGCCATGTCTATGAACAAGAGGCTATGAAGACGTTTTTAGGAATTATCTTATTTTATTTCTTCCTTATGTCGTGCCATGAGATTTTATGATGAGTCTCTAAACTGTGGTATTGTCGTTCTATCAGAAAATGCCTCCAAGAAGAGCTCTTCTTCCCTGTCTAGCTCCAGAAGTTGAGGAAATGGCACCACGGGCACTGGTTGAGGAACATGTGTCCTATACCGAGTTTTGCAATGTTGTCACCATGTTGGCCCAAGCTGTGGCCAACCAATCTCAGCCCATCAACCCGACCAATGTCACCATTTTGGCTTCAAGGGTGAGATATTTCACTCGTATAAATCCTCCAGAGTTCTATGGTTGTAAGGCCGATGAGGATGCTCAATAGTTCGTGGATGAGATTACTCATTTGTTGTCAATCATGGGGATTAGTTCGGAGGAAAAGGCGGAGTTGACGACTTACCAACTCAAGGATGTTGCATAAGTATGGTATGGTCAATGTCTTATGGAGAGGGTGTTGGATGTAAAAGTGGGTTGGGAGGAATTTAAGATGGCCTTTCTTGATCGGTTCTTACCACTTGAGCTTAGGGAAGCTAAGATGTTCGAATTTATCAACCTTCGTCAAGGCTCCATGACTGTGAGGGACTATGCCCTCAAGTTCACCAAACTCTTCAAGTATGCTTCTACACTTGTTTTGGATCCTCGTGCAAGGATGCACAAGTTCATATTGAGCATATCAGAATTGGTTGTGAAAGAGTGTCGGACGGCTATGCTTATCAAGGAAATGGATATCTCGAGGCTCATGACCTATACCGAATAAATAGAGGGGGAAAAGTTGAAGGAGAGAAGGGTGTATGAGGCGAAGAGGGCCCGACTTGATGGGGGGTTCTCAAATGTCAAGGGTGGTGGATTTGGCCATTTCCAACAAGGCCAAAGTTCTAATGCAAAAGTTGCTACTAAAGTGCCTCCTCCTAAGGCACCGGTTGGGGTTGCTCCGCAGTTTCCTCTTTGTGGTCATTATGGCAAACATCATGTGGGTGATTGTAGGAAGCTCTCTGATGCGTGCTATGGGTGTGGTAGTTTGGACCACAAAGTCTCAAATTGTCCGTAGTTTGTGAAAAAGGACCAAGTTGCTCCCGGTGGTCAAGGGCTACCAAAGGCCCCGGTTAGTGGTTCTCCAAGGAACAATAAGTTTTATGCTCTCCATTCCTGCCAAGAAATAGAGGAAGCTCCGGATGTCGTCACGGGTATGTAAAAAATCTTTAACTTTGATGCATATGCTTTGCTTGATCTGGGTGCCAATTTATCTTTTGTGACTCCTTTGTTGGCTACTAAATTTGGTGTGAGTTCCAAAACTTTGAGGGAGCCTTATTCTGTGTATACTCTCGTGGATGATTCTATTGTGGCAAGGAAAGTGTATAGGGGTTGTCCCATGTCGGTGTTGCATAAGGTGTTTCTTGGTGATCTTGTTGAACTTGAAATGTATGATTTTGATGTCATTGTTGGGATGGATTTTTTTGCATCATATGCCTCTATTGATTGTAGAACTAGGCGGGTTAAGTTTCAAGTCCCTTATGAACCGGTGTTAGAATGGAAGGGTGGAAATTCCATAGTTAAGGGTAGTTTATTTCCTATCTTAAGGCCCGAAGAATGATTGGGAAAGGGTTTATCTATCATATTGTTTGGGTTAGAGATATAGAGGGGAAATTCCCTAGGCTTGAATCGGTTCTGGTGCTGAGAGAGTTTCCCGATGTGTTTCCGAAGGATTTGTCCGGCATCCCTCCCGATAGAGAGGTGGATTTTGGTATAGACCTTCTCCCGGATACTCAACCCATTTCTATTCCTCCGTACCGTATGGCTCCGGCGGAGTTAAAGGAGTTGAAAGACCAATTAAAGGACTTGTTGAAAAAGGGGTATATTAGGCCTAGCATTTCACCTTGGGGTGCTCCGGTGTTGTTTTGGAGGATAAAGGATGGGTCTCTTCGGATATGTATTGATTATAGGCAATTGAACAAGGTGACCGTTAAGAATAGGTACCCCTTGCCTAAGATTGATGACTTGTTTGAAGAACTTCAAGGGGCTACTCATTTCTCCAAAATGGATCTCCGTTCGGGGTATCATCAATTGAAAGTGAGGAAGTGTGATATTCCCAAGATGGATTTTCGAACCCGTTATGGTCATTATGAATTTATGGTGATGTATTTTGGGTTGACTAACGCTCCAGGGTGTTTATGGACCTCATGAATCGGGTGTTCAAGCCTTTTCTTGATAATTTTGTGGTGGTGTTTATTGATGATATCTTGATTTATTCCCGTAGTGAGCAAGAACATATGGGTCATTTGAGGTTGGCTCTCCAAACTTTGAGGGAAAAGAAGTTGTATGCAAAATTTAGCAAGTGCGAATTTTGGTTGGGTGAAGTTGCCTTCCTTGGTCATGTGGTGTCAGGTGATGGCATCAACGTTGATCCTAAGAAAACTAAGGCGGTGAGGGATTGGCCTAGATCATTGACTCCTTCAGATGTTCATAGTTCCCTTGGTTTGGCTGGTTACTATAGAAGGTTTGGTGAGGGATTTTCAGCTATAGCATCTACATTGACCAAATTGACTCAAAAGAAAGCCAAATTTGTGTGGTCTAGTGAATATGAGAAGAGCTTCCAAACTTTGAAGATTGGCTTACATCGGCTCCGGTTTTGACTTTGCCAAATGGTTTAGATGGGTTTGTGGTGTATTGTGATGCATCTCGTGTTGGTTTGGGTTGTGTGCTTATGCAACATAGTAAGGTGATAGCCTATGCTTCCTAACAATTGAAGGTGCATGAACAAAATTATCCGACTCATGATCTTGAATTAGCGGCGGTGGTGTTTTCTTTGAAACTTTGGCGTCATTATTTGTATAGGATTCATGTGGATGTGTTCACCGACCATAAGAGCTTGCAATATGTGTTTACTCTAAGGGATATTAATTTGAGGCAAAGTAGACGGTTGGAATTTCTTAAAGATTATGACATGAGTGTGGTTTATCACCCCGTCAAGGCTAATGTTGTGGCGGATGCTCTTAGTAGACTTTTTATGGGGAGTGTGGCACATGTGGATGAGGGAAAGAAAGAAGTAGCAAAGGATGTGCATCGTTTGGCTAGATTGGGTCTGAGGTTGATCGAAAATGACAACGGTAGCATCTTTGTGCAAGGTGGGTCCGAATTGTACTTGGTAGTTGATGTTAAGGGTAAACAAGATTTAGATCCTTCTTTGGTATAATTGAAAAATTAGTTGCCGATGGTAAGATTGAGGTTTTCTCCCAAGGGGTAGATGGTGTGCTTTGGCACCAAGATCGTTTGTATGCTACAGATGTTGATGGCTTAAAAGAGACTATTATGAGAGAGGCTCACAATTTACAATATTCTATTCATCCAGGATCTACCAAAATGCATCAAGACATGAAAGGTTGTACTGGTGGCATGGTAAGACGAGGGATGTGGCTAAATTTGTGTCGGAATGTCCCAATTGTCAACAAGTGAAAGTAAAACATCAAAGGCCCGGTGGCTTGACACAATACATTAAGATTCCTACTTGGAAGTGGGAAGATATAAATATGGACTTTGTTGTTAGGTTATGTCACGACCCGGAAAGGGGGCCTAGATGTGACATGGCGAAAGAGGACCCGAAGACCCTCGATCAAGCCATCAAAGCATCATTAAACACATCATTAGTTCGGAAGCGTGGAAGCTAATCACATAGCACGTAAGTTCTAAGGACTTGGGGACTAGGGACTAAAATTATGGGAAAAATTACGAGAATGGGATAAGCATGCTTGCATATAACACTTAACATTAATCTCTATGGGCAAGGGAGGAAATAGGATTTCCACTATAGGGCACCCGGGGTTAAGGGAATTTCCACATAAGCACATAGTCAATCAATCCCAACATGCATAACATGGACATGATAGATAACAATCCTCATAATCGAGACTAATAGACCAAATTCCCATAAGCAAAATAAGAGAGAGAAACATGATCATAACCCAAGCCAAATAACATCATAT